>JABFEA020000052.1:6624474-6643517 GCA_019775915.2 Cyphomyrus plagiostoma
GGGAAACGTTCAATTATTGGGCAAAAAAAATATCGGCAGCATATATCGGCCATCGGCTGACCCTGACTCCAAAATATTGGCATCGGCTACTGAAAAACCCATATCGGTCGACCTCTATCCTGGTGGGCTGTACCCTACCTTGCGTTCCTGCTCCTCTGCACGTTCCTTCTTGATTTTTTCCAGTTCTGCCAGCAGAGCGGCAGTGTCGTCATCATCACTGTCCTCATCGGAAACGTCTTCCTCGTCGTCCTGCACATACCCACACAGTTCCGTCAGAAAACACTGACTGGACTGAACACAACACACGTACACACTCAACAACACACTCTTTGACAGAGCAGTTAAACGTTTTACTGTTATATTTATGTAAAATTTAAATCTGCATTTTTTAAAACTGAGTGCTGGAGCAAACATCAGGACAGCCTACATCAGTCAGAGGGTCATCTGCGTCCAGGTTTGCTGCTGGGATTTGGTCCAAGCGAGGCCTCTTTGATGAAGAGGAGGATGATGATGTTGTGTGCTCTGAAAGAGCGGAAAAAGGATTTAAAGAAGAAACAAAAGTCTATTCGCTCCAGGCCAGTAAACTGAAAATCTAAAACAATTTTACTTAATCAGAACAATTTTTCATAATCACAATGAGATCTTCTAGGAGAAGGTGATTGCCACAACAGGCACTCACCACGGGGCCCGCGCTCCCTGGTCTTCTCACGGACAACTGCACGCTCCCTCTCTTCCAACTCCCGGCGAAAATCCCTCCCACGGACTTCCTCTGGGGCATCCTGGGTGGGCTGCCTGGATGAGGACGGGAATTAAGCGGATTTCTTAAAAATCACTAACAACGCCTGTACTGTGGCTTGAGCACACTTAGCACAGTACATCAATACAATAAGAAAATAGGAAGCTCTCTTTTTGTCTCGCGCGCGCGCACACACACACACTACCGGTATTTGATCTTCGTGTGCCCGGGGAGGTCCCGGCTGGAGTACTGCTTGGAGAGGGCGCTCAGGTCGCCCTCCCCCTTCCCCCGGCCGCCTCTGGCCGGCTCGAAGGTCGGTCTGGCCGCTGTCGTCATCTCGCCCGCCTCTGCTGGGCGAAAGAACCTGACGATGAAAGACCACGTCCAGCACCTTGCTTCTTACCGCTATCCGAGCACTTTCACGGCTGGGCGTCTTTAGCGAAGCAGCCCGGTCCCGTTTTACCAGGACATCCGCCCGTTTGCTGTGCCCATTTACTTGACAGAGTGTTTGTTCTATCCACGACAAATACACGTCCGCACACACTCGTCTGCCTTCGATGGATTGGTTTCCTGACAAATCCAACAACCGTTCTAAAGCAGCTCCAAGTAAAGTACCTTAGACCAAACAAGCAGGTTATCCAAATAAAACTTTCACTCAGAAAAGAGCGAAAACGTGGATCCCGCGGGTTTGTTGACAAGCTAGCTAGTTAGCATTATTGCGTCAAGCTTAGTGTAGCAAAAGAAGCATTCGTGCGAAATGTACTACAACACCAAAATAACAACGTTTACACAACATCCAGAAAAATAATAACGATAATAAAAAAGAAAAACATGTACTACTTTCTATTTACTCACCGACTGAACAACCGTGAACACTGCGATATCCCAGAAGTCCTCGCGGTCCAGATGCTCTACGGAAGACGAATAGGGACAAACGTATTTGACTAATAAAAAACGCGTTAATTGTACGCAGTCTAGAGCAGGGGTCTTTAGCCTGTCCGTTCACGTATGGAACGCCATATTACTTCATATTACTACATCAAACAAACAAACAAATATATTTCTCTAACTAAATAATTAATTCTTATATATTTCAATAATTCATGTGTCTTTTTATTTTTAAATAAATAAAAAATCAACAATTAATTAAATGAGCCGGTGATTTGCTAATCCTTTGCGAAACATTATTAGGCGTAGTGTCCTGCCAAAACTCTTACCGCTATGGAACGTCGTCGGGGTATAAACCGTGAGACACAGCGTCCCCCCCTCCTTCGTATCCACATGATCTTTTAACTCTCTAGACGTTTAAAAAACCCGTGTAGACATGCTTTTTTATACAGCGTCAACACAGTACAAAATACACTACTCAGCACTAAGACATGCACAGGCTAATACTTTTCTATTAAAGGGCAAGGCGTTCAGTCTGAGATACATTTTATTGGACAACATGATATTTCGGCTTTTAAACATAAGCAGTGAAGTTAAAAAATTGGGAGAATTTCAACGGAGAGGTTTGTTATTTTGTTTCATATACACAGAATTAGGCCTGTATGTCTGACTTGTAGCAAGTTAAGTAAAAGGAACAAAGTAGTGACGACTGGAGTAGGACTGAATTACTGAGTCCAAGCCCCCGGACAGCCCAATACAAACAATTATACTCTTGTTATATGTTTGTATAAACATTTCCATTATGTATTGTGTTTGATTTCTTAGATATTTGATTAAATATTTCACTCTATATTGTTCAGTTTAATGCCCAGATTCCAAATTTTACTTAAAATAAGTTTAATTTCAGAGTCAATGGGCATGTGACCAAAAACATTTGAATTATTACCATCTTCTTATAGTTAAATAATGCTGAAAACATTATTGGAGCCTTCGATTTAGCATAGAAAGGGCCCTCTACTGGATTCTGCCAAATAAGCTGCATGTCAGGTAAGTAGCCAACTTACAGCTTTGTGCTGGTTGAAATACATGATGTTCCTGATGCGTGTGCACAGCTGGCCAAGCGGTGGAGACATTGTACCCTCATGAAAAACCATATGAAGCAGGGACCTCCAAATACCAGCCTGTGACTTATTTGTCAATCATTAATAAATGTGTCCCCCTGATCCATTGATCACTCTCTACTGAGAATAATTACAGCGTGACATCATTTGACCTAGCTGGGACATCTAGGTTATTGGAGTTTGGTAACCCTGGTATACTGTCATTGAAGGCATTGCTCATATTAAATTCAGTTATTTTTCAATTACAGGTTTCCTTCCGTGGTTCAAAAACGTGGATTTAGGTCTACTGGTGTCTTCAAGGTGCCCAGTGTGAGCAGCCGCCCTTTGATGGCCTTCCACGTTACCCTGTTTCCTAGCACAGGCATCAGGCTCACTGCAGTTGGACAAAGTACAATCTGGAAAACCCTGCTAGATATCTTATTTGTATACTGTCTTAGCACTCACTTGTTTTGCAATACGTTTGTCTGAGCCCCGTATATTTCCTGTTGTGTGCGCAAGAATTGCTCCTGACCTCGGGCTCTGTAAAGTTTATTTTATCTAATCCTCAAAAACATTATAGGCCATCAACGCATGAGGTCATCATCTGTCCATCTAGTGGTCACTGTGTGAAATTACACCTGTAAACCATCCTAAACGCCTTGAGGCGGCTCCTACGCTATTAACCTGGGCCCTAATATTTATTCTACAGCGCCGCAAGCTGCAGTGTAACAAAGGAAATTCGGTTATTGCGAAGGTCACAGGGTGCTAAAGAACTGAAACACTGACCAGATGTTAGTCTAACATGATGGTCTCCAGCCAAGGGAAGATGCCATGCAGGGAAGCTACCCAGTGAAGCAATGCATTGTGGGGGAGCATGGCCAGCAACATAGAAGAATCTATGGGCCATTTCCAGTGCCTGAGTGTGCGGCGATACAGGAAGGATTCTCAACCCAGTGCCCTGGCTCCTCTCTACACGTGAAGACAGAGTCTCACTGCACACCACAGAATCTAGGCCAATGGGAGCCTCTCCTCAACTCCGCATAACGGAGGGGGCCGGCGCACGCACACTACGATCAGGGAGCCCACAAGTGGCACACAGAGGTGTTGTTTTAATAGGTTTAATATTCTCTGAAACACTGCATTTGGAAAAAGTACAAAAGCGCCCCTGCAGGCAGGATGCCACCTTTAAAAGAATCGCCCACTAAAAACGGAGGCGAGGCTCTGAAAGGAGCAGCTGCTCCCCACATGCAGCGCTGTGCGGCTAGCGGCCGCCTCCAGACCGGCAGGGGGCCACGCAGACACTCCCCGGCAGCGACATGCCCAGGGGAAGCAGCGGCTCCCGAAACGGCACAAACCTCACGCTGCCACTTGGGCGTCTGTGGTTACCCAGAAGCTGCACCCCCCACACGCTGCTTGGTTTGACCTGGGGACCAGGACGCGATGGCGTCTGTGGCTGCAAATCGGGCCCCCAACCGTCCTGCCTGCACCAGTGTCACGGGCACGGCTGCCCCCAGGTACGGGCGCCACATTTTATACTGACGTCATTAAAAATACAAACAAGGTATCTGCCATCAACATGAACCAGTTGTTTTACACTGACAAGGGAAACCATATAAATAAAAATTAAACATAAAAAATGGCCATCGGCATATAAAAACTGAGCCAGGTCCTGTTCCCAAGGTGACTCAGACAGAAGCCTATGTTCCAAGTCCGGTTTAACATTTTGTATAACTAAAAAGTTCTCAGAAGCTGGACTACACCGAACCAGGTGCGTCGCACCGACGACACTCCTCAGGGAGGCCGGACCAGAACACAATGATGCTGCCGTGTTTGAAGGATGAATGCAAGCATTACAGTGTATGCATGAGTCAGTGTGAAACAAAGGTGTTGAGCTATGTCCATTAGCAAAGAGATGAGCGATCGAAACCGCAGAGAGAGGCTCCTTTAGCGAGCCCCCGTCACTCTGTCTGGGGGGGGGGGGGGTGCCGTCATGGCGATAGCAGCGTGCCCCCTGCCCTCTCAATCTTCTTGCCCTTGGAGAGTGCTGCCACCTGCTTGAGCAGCTCCCGGTTCTTGGCCTATGGTGGAGAGACAAGTTCACAGTAGCGAGCGGAGACCTGACACACGGGCACGATGGCAGGGTGGGGAGCGGGCACGGGGGCAGAGCCGGCACGGGGTGTACCTGCTGCTGCTCCATGGCCTCCTTGTGCGCTTTCTCCATGTTGTTCATTTTCAATCTCATGTTGGACTCTTGGTACTGGAAGTCGGCCTTCAGCTCTGTCAGCTTGGAGAGGAGACAGAATAAACGATAACATGGTTTATCCAGGGCTGTACCTGGATGTGGGGGCCACCCCGCCTGCCTCGGGGAGTCACTTACTTTCCTGTCCTTCTCCAGGATGGTCTGGTCTCTCTGCTGCAGCATCCTCTTCAGCGTCATCACCTCTTCCTTCAGCTGGCTGATCAGGATGAAGTTGTCCGTGGTCCCGGAGTCCATGGACTGGGTGATGGACCCACTGTGGGGGCAGGCGGGTGTGAGAGCGGGCACCATACTGCCTCTTCTGTCCGTGACTAACAGAAAAGCCCACACACACCTGTCTCCGTTCGATGGCTTGGTCTCCAGCTTGGCTTTTTTCTTTGGGGTCTCATTCTGGATCGATGACTTATGGCTGAGGAAGAGGAGTAGAAGATGGAGGAGTTGAGCCGGAGTACCCCATCCCTCCCAGATGAGTACAAAGGGTCAAAGGTCACACTTCAAATAGGAACACAGGGGCTATTTTTTTTATTAGTCAGCCAATGACAAAATGGCAGGCAATAAACTAAATAAGCTAAAAAAAAAAAAAAAAAACAAACAAAAAAAAAAAAACCACGAGATGATGACGGCTTCAGCGAGGTTCAAGTTTATAGGGGGATTGGGGGTGAGCTCACCTCCGTTTCCACAGGCTCTGGTCCTGCTCTGGGCTGAGACTGCTGCTCAGCCTGGGGACGAAAGGACACACACACACAAATTTAACTCAGGGAGGGGGTTGTGGGCTGTTTGGGGGGGGGCACAGTGGAAGATGGGCCTACTTGCGGTGGGAGGCGCTGTGCCGGTGGTGCTCCTTATCGCCGAGCGACGAGGAGTTGGAGTGAGACGCGCTGAGCCCCTTGTGCTGCTCCTTGGTCTTCTGTAGGACGCGGCGGTAGGAGAGGGTGCAGAGCCAGCAGAGGAGCTTACCATCCACCTGGGGGGGGGGGCAAGAGACTCAGTCCTGAAAGGTGAGCCGCTGCAGACTCACGCCACACACACACACGGTGGGTCACCCCGCCGGTCACTGGCAGCCGCGCCGCACCTTCCTCCTCCCCTCCTCCTTGCGGTCGAAGGCGCACTGCTGCTTGCATTGCTCGCAGGGCTGCGGCGGGCCGTACTTCTTCTCCGAGTTGGTGCAACGCTGGCACTTTGTGCCGATGAAGGCGGCGATGATGTTGCAGTACTGGCACGGCTTGGGCTGAGATACCAGGGGACACCATAACATCAGACATCCACGCTCCACTGACACCTCTTACACCATGAGGCTACGCTTGCTGCCCGTGGCATACAGGAGGAGCTGAAGAGCTTGACATTTAAGGTTTTTACAACCTTCAAAGCAAAGTAACAGCAGTCAGACGTCATATTTCTGGCTCACTCGGGATCACCCGGGCCCTCGACATTCCAGGGGAAGAGCCGCTGCACACCCAAAGCCAGGAAAAGTGATGCAGCTGCAGAGTGCAGGCGGATCCACTCACCGTCCCAAACTGCTTCACGTTCTGCGCACATTTCTTGCAAATTGTGTTCGTTTTGCTTGTAAAAGGAAAAAAAAAATCTGACATCAGATTAAGTCTGAACCAAACATTGACCGTCACAGCACATACCCAGGTGTGGGCTGAATGTCACCTGACCCTGAGAAAGCAACCAATCAAAACATGGCACAGACATGCAACAGGGACACCATCCTTCGCTACCACCCTCATCACTCAGTATCTTTCAAGTACTTCGGCAATAGAGGAAAAAAAAATAAATCATATTGGTCTCGTACTGTGAGGGAAGGTGTGCCACATAGACGTCTCAAATGTGCACAGCCTCTCCACGAACCAATGGGCGGGGGCACCACCTACCTCTCCTGTTGAAACTCCGATCTGCAGTATGTGCATTTCACTATTGGGTGCGCTATCCGGCATTCCTGTTTCAAGACAAAAAGGGCATTTCTTTACGGAGAAGTGCAACTGCAACTGGCTTTGATGCCATGACATCTACTGCACGTCACATGTGCCAGATGGGAATGAATGACACGACATGTGTGTCGCACATGTGGGAGCTGATTCACTGAGTGTAAGTGAGGGACAACCAGCCGCCAACCATCCACGAAAGCCCCTGCACAAAAACTCACTGCGGCATCCACCCTCACATAGTCATTATGTGACGGTCACTACATACCCTGACAGAAGCACACACACTCTGCCCACCTGTCAGTCAGTGTGTCGGACTGTTTCTACACAGTATGTGTAAAAGCACCGCACAAGTGAGAGGGCACAGAGACCCCACAGCACACTCACACACAGAAACCCACATACAAACAGAGAAGCCTCCTGCACGTTCTCTGAAACACACACAGGACTCCCAATGTCCCAGACATAAAGAAGAACAAGCGCACGCACCTCCTCTTACACAGTCGCTCACCTTGCACAGCTGCTGCCCCTGCGAAAGCTCCTCAAACGGGTACCGCTGGTTACACTTCGTACACGCGTACAGAGCCGTTGTCGCCATCCTCACAGGCGCAGCTCAAAGAGATGGAGCGATGCAATTAGTGAACCCAATAACCAGGCAGCGCTAGCTATTAAAAGTGAACCCGATAGCAGGGAATCGCTAACTAGTAAAACGGTCAACCCGATAACCAGGCAGCGTTCATTAGTCAGTCAGCCATATCAGCACACTAGAGCTACGTGAAATGTTTATCACTTAAATGTTCAGAGAACTGCTGTCTAAAAAGTCAGTACATATTCCTCTGTGTTAAGGAACTCTGAAGCTCTTCCAAGCCTTTTCTCATTTCTTCCCCAGTTTCTTTTCCTCTATTCTTCCCTTCTTCTTTTCTTTCCTTTTTTTCTGTTTCCGCGTCGTCATCTGGACCGGATGTGACCGAATTCGTAAAGGAAGATGTTGCGAACCAATCAGAACGAACTACAGAGAGGCGGGACTTTCGAGATTAAAATGTAACGTCCAATCAGGGAGCAAATCACACTCCTTATTTCGAAATGCTATTGGTATCTTTTTCATATCATTTTAGACGCAAGGAAACTCATGTGCCAGTTCTTAACTTCTTTTAGAAATCCGCTTGGGTAGAGTTATTTAGCCTGCATAGGAATTAAGTAGAATGAATTAAGTTAATATAAGTCAGTATTCTGAACAGCAGTGCTTAAGTAAGCAAATACGAAGTTCGGCGCAATACCTGGTAGGTTTTGTCAAGAAACCGTAATACTTGTGTCAGCTGGTGATTAGCACCCTCGCTCTTCGATCCTGCCTTCCAGTTTCAGATGACATACGTTGTGCTTTTTCAGTCATTCGAATCGTATATATTATTTATAATGCGTTATAACAATACAATTAATACGGGGAAATAATTGTCTTTGACTTCATTTAAAGCAAAGTAGATGAACTGGAGTTTGGAGTGGAACTGTATAGAACATTAATTTAGTATATGTGGGGGAATTAGTGAGTCTACCAATGAAATTCACCCTCTCTCCCGGGATGCATATGCATCGTAGAATTCATTATATAATTATCCTTGTACTCTTATTCCTTTCCTAACCAATACCCAGATTGCAAAAATTGTAAATGCCCATTCTAACACACCAAAGCCTGCAAAATGTTATGCTAACAAACGTGGAAGGATAATAACTTCCGTTATATTGTTATTCAAAAACTAATAAAAATGTTGCCTATAAACAGACTTTGTGTGTTGCTACCAGGGATTGTAGAATTCCTAAGCTAACAAGCAGTGGAACATCTGTACAAAATCTAAATGCTGCTGGATGTCTTAAGCACGCGTCCTGTTCAATTACAGATTGTATGTAAATAATTAAGTGGCAGTTTGAACCACCAGCTGTTATTTGAAACTGCTGTTTGTGCCTTTCACATAAATATATATCTACTGTATTGGAAATAAATTGAAATAATGCTTTTTCTGGACTAGTAAACAGTCAGTTTAATTGATTTAAATCTCATTATCATCATCATATGACAGCCTGCTGGACAGGGCATGCAAGCCTTTCTCTCTAAAGCTATAGACCAGGGATACTCTATTATTTTTCCCCAGGGTCAAAATTTCATTAGCCACCCAACGTCCATGGGGGAGGGTTCCAACAAGTAGATTTTGTCAGTTGGGTGGGGTGTTGGTAGATTTCGCCAGATAGGGGGAGGGGATTCTCCTCTGTACAATTTTTGGGGGTGTGTATGATCTCATGTTGCAGATTATATTGTGAATTGGTGCAGATGTGGATCGGAGTCCACCATTTGAGGAAACCTGCTATAGACTAGCTCATTTAGAGGCATATTCAAACATTCCCAAGCCAGGACTGGAGGTCTACATTTCCTGGATCAGTCCGACAACTATAGTCCAACACAGATCCCAATGAATTGTAGCAAAAAGATACAGAGTGCCCTGCTCAGCATTGGGCTACCAGAACCTAACCCTGGAGCCAGACGTCGGGCAGGTCGGCACCTGGCAAGCACCCCGATGGCCTGGCCGGGCTCGCGGTGTCCTGTGGGCTCATCACTGAACCTGCCTGGATCAGGGGCCATATTGCATAAAGTTCCTGTCTTAAGTATTACGCTAAGATTGGAAGACTATAAGATGGAAATTTTCCCAATTTGGTATTACAGAAGCAAATTCTAAATAACTTTAGGAATCAGAATCATAGTTGACTTTATTGGCCAGGTACAACTGCAAGAACTAGGAATTTGTTTTGGTGGTATTGATGCATTCAGAGACAACATATAAGAACAAAGAACATAATTTAAGCAAAACAGATAAGTAAAAATAAAATAGTGCAAGCAGTGGAACATGATTATAAGGACATTAATTGCTTTCTGTAACTCATTATACATTCCACATTGAGCAAAGCCATACATGATTCTGGATTCTTTGATTCACGTTTTGTGGAAATCAGAAATAAGTGATTTAATATGAACACCTGACAGTCTTCTCTGCAGCTCAAGGAAAGGATGGGAAGGGTCCTTATCACTGGTGGAGTCAGGGGGTTGCAGTGGGGGGGCAACTGCTGATGGTGTGATGTGCCATATAGAGCAAGAAAATGTGACGCAGTGTTGTAATGAGTGCCATTATATTGTAGAAAATGTGATGCAGTTTCGTAATAAGTGTCCTTCTGTTGTACAAAATGTGATGCAGTGCCCTGTTAGGTGGTCTAAATAGTTCCTATAAGTACCTTTCCAAAAGATATAAAGTTTCCTCTAATTCCACCCTACATGATTAGGTGTCCCAAAAGGTGCCATTTCCAGTAGAGAATATGGGATGCAGTGCTGTAGAGGGTATTTCAAATTGGCAAGAAAAAACAATGAAGCGCCCAAATAGGTGCCCTCCCCAGTGGGTAAAATGTAATACAGTGTGGAACTGGATGTCCGTGTATGGCGGGATTCCCATGTGGTTTGGATGAGGACGTCTGCCCCAGGCGGGATTCCAATACAGTATGGATGAGGGCGTCTGGCCCAGGAGGGATTCCAATACAGTATGGATGAGGGCATCTGCCCCAGGAGGGATTCCAATACAGTATGGATGAGGGCGTCTGCCCCAGGAGGGATTCCAATACAGTATGGATGAGGGCGTCTGGCCCAGGAGGGATTCCAATACAGTATGGATGAGGGCGTCTGCCCCAGGAGGGATTCCAATACAGTATGGATGAGGGCGTCTGCCCCAGGCGGGATTCCAATACAGTATGGATGAGGGCGTCTGCCCCAGGCGGGATTCCAATACAGTATGGATGAGGGCGTCTGGCCCAGATGGAACTGCCATATAGCCTGGATGTGGCTCCCAGGTCCAGGTGAGAGCTTGATTTGAAGCTACACTGTCCCTTCCAGTCCTATAGTTTGCCATCATACTGAAGCATCACACCCTGCTTACGCCCAAGGAGGCTTAACCCCAGATACCAAATTGGATCTAATGTATTTTTATTTTGCTTTATCTTTATTATCTTACACTTTTCACAGTCGTGAATATTCTTCATATTATGGTCATGTTAATGTCCCAGGACATTCCCTGCTCGTCAACATCTACCATGATCACAAGGCTTGGTAGAAGCTTATTGTGTGTTTGCCGGCCAAACGTCACCATCATACTGAAAGCAGAGACAGGAGAATGGCAGCGGTTATTGGGACTTCCCTGCGTGCAGAATGAGTCAAGGCAGCCTGCTTAAATGGCCAGGCTCTTACCTGGATGCTCAGAAAAATGGCCATCCACTCCCTCATCTCTGTCTCCGAATCACAGCACAGGTACCTGCAACTAAATCAGCCGCACGTGAGTCACGACCGCTTCCGTTCTCCTGCAGAACAACCTGCAGCAGCCTTGACACAGACTCACCACTGGTGTCTCTCCTGTTTGTTGACCACTGTGAGGCCCCACCTGAGGAGACACAACTGCTGTCAGAGGCGAAGATATACTGTATAGTGGTGAAGGGAGGTTGGAGGCTTCAGGCATCACGGTATGAAGAATAAGCTGGGCAGGGCGCTGTCTATTGCTCTGTTTGCGATTTCCATAGCAATCAATAGGAAAAGCACAAAAAAGGCTGCTAATATTAGCAGATACTTAAATCCACGCCCCATGATACGGTATTTTAAGCAGAAGGCAACATACTGAAAACCACGAAGCAGAATGTAGAGGTAGGTAAGGAGAGACAACACCAAGTCCAAAATTACGTTTGGTTCACTAAATGCTATGATTATTTCTAATAATCTAATCTTGGCAAGATCTTATTGGGTCAGGTACAGTCTGTCTTTATAGCTGTATTATTTGCTTAATGGGGTAGATGCGGGCAGTTCATGATACATGTTATAAGGGAAAGGCTTGGATTCCTCTTTCTCTCCTGTTAAATCCGTTGGGGGTTAGTGTGAAAACAACATATTTTTGAAACAAATCAAGATGATGCCTCCCACTGCAAGGAGGATTCTTTCACACTGCAGATTCACCCAAGTTATCACTCAGTCCGTCATCCATACTGAATTTGAGGCTCTTCACCTTGTTGGGGGATTCAGTTTCTTTTTGATGCCTTGGTACAGACTCAGAGATTTTATTGGCATCTCCCACTCAGGTCGGGTGCTCTGTGAAGGAGAAGAAACAGAGATCATCCTTGAGAATGCAGCCCAGAGAACATGCCCTGAGGAATATGCTATCAGGAACATGAGCAGCAGAAGGTATGTTGAGGAACATGCTCTGAGGGGTACACTATCAGAACCATGACCAGCAGAAGGTATCCTGAGGAACATGCCCTGCGGAGTACACTATAAGGAACATGACCCGCAGAAGGCATCCTGAGGAACATGCCCTGCGAAGTACACTATAAGGAACATGACCCGCAGAAGGCATCCTGAGGAACAAGCCCTGTGAAGTACACTATAAGGAACATGACCCGCAGAAGGCATCCTGAGGAACAAGCCCTGCGAAGTACACTATAAGGAACATGACCCGCAGAAGGCATCCTGAGGAACATGCCCTGCGGAGTGCGCTGTCAGGAACGTGACCAGCAGAAGGTATCTTGAGGAATCTTCCCTGAAGATGTGCTTGTCAGCCCGTGGAGAAGCACAAGGCCAGTAAGGACAGACACCCCACTGTATGGCCTCTCCTACCTAATTTACCTGTGCTTCCTTGTAGATTCTGATTGTGGTACCACTGAGGGTGACGTAGCGGTCTTGGAAGCCCGTAGGTATACGATGTCGGTCGTCCCTGACCTTCATAGCCTTATACTTTGAGATGTTGGTTTTGTTGGCTGCAGAAGAAACAAAAGCAGAAGCACTTTTATCCCTTTCTGTGGGTCTAAAAGACTTATTCTGATTACAGAATAAGTATCACTCTGGGGTTTGGCAAGGGCATCTTGCACCTTACTAATGTACAGTTACACATTACAGTTGCAGTGCTAGTATCCCAGGATGTTGATTGTGTGTGTGGCCAGGTGAAGGTCACATACCCAGGTATGTGAGTATGGTCTCCATGGCACCATCCTTCTTAATCACCAGAGTGCTGCCCGAGTTCAAGAGGGGAAACACCTTCTCCAGGTGATGCAGTGCGCGTTCTGTGGGTGGGGCCAAAGGTGTTAATTAGCAAGCAGGTGGACCTGGGACCTGCCCACACCGTGCAGCCAGAGTGATAAGTATGCTTCCCTGTCCTCACACCTGTGTCCTCAGTCTTGTTGACTTCAAAGCTGCTCCAGTGCTCCCGTTCCTGTGGGGTGATCCTCTGCTTCTCCAGCATCTCTGAGGTCATGGCGGCAGCACTGAGGGTGGCACACACCTGGCAAGGTAGAAAGAAAGCTGATGGTGGCCAGTGATTTGAGGCTATTGTCCCCAGGCAATCCCATTCGCCAATCACTGAGTTAAAGCCAAAGCGACATCGAAAGAAGAAATCTGTGGGTAACCTACATGGAGAAGGTGTCAGCTGAGCAGAACTGTAAAGCACTGTGACGGTGCCTAAACTCGTAAGGCACAGCTACAGAGCGTCGACTCGTAAGGCGCAGCTACAGAGCGTCGACTCGTAAGGCGCAGCTACAGAGCGTCGACTCGTAAGGCGCAGCTGTGTTTGTGAACATGATATGCACATGATCCATGGATCTTATACAACCGCCTTTCTTCAGAAGGTAAGTGAACATTCAGTTTTGTAGGTATCTGAAAAACCTTTCGCAATATTTGTTTGCGAACATGGCTGATTACTTGACACCCTGTCACCTTGATGTGTAGCTCTCTTATCTGGCCTGCCTCTTCCAGGAACACCGTGAAGATCATCTCAGATCCTGGGTCTGGCTTCCTCTGGTCCAGGCAAGTAGTACAGACACACAATGGTGTGTTACATTAATAAAACCATCCAGTGGATTTAGTAAATAAGCATTAGCTGGTCTTCTCTGTTAACAGATAGAGCAGCTGCATTACTGACCACCATTAGGCTACTAGCCTTGCTGATCAAGTTCACTTCATCCACCTGTTTTTGCAGTTGTTCTTCACTGACCTGTGAGAAAAAAAAACACAGACAACTGTAGTGTTTATACAGCTCTAGTAATCCTCCCAAGTTTGTTTTTTTCAGCCACAAATGACACTTTTATCAAAGTACCTTTTGCCTTGTTATGGCACTTGGCATATGTCTGCCTAGTGAGGGCACAGCATCATATTATGTTCACGTTATAAATGCTCTGCTTTCTACCTGACACCGCTTGTCCCTCACTCACGTTAAAGACAGCCACATAGTGCTGGATGAGCTCTTCTATGACTCGGGGGCCGGTGCTGTTGGTACCGTCGGTCTGGAACAGAGTGGGGCCAAATACAATGGCCAGGTTGTGTCGGTTCATCTGGTTTGTGGTTGAAGAATGCTGAATGCTTTGGAGCAAGTGAAAACCAACAGAGACTCGTTTGAAACCGTTACATCTAAATTTTAATGAAAAGGAAATTCATGTAGCATGGACAATAGAAGGAGACAGTCCTTTATGCAGAGTTCTGGAATTAAATTCAAACCATCCTTCAGACAAGAAAACATATGTAACTCTTTGTTCAGGTAAGAACTACCAATGTTGTCTTTGTACCCAGAGTCTATTGGCTTCTCGCAGGACAGGAACAGTCCACTGGGAGGGCAGCAGTGCCCGGAAAATGGATATAATAGATAGAGAGTAGTGGGTAGGTCCTCACCAGTACAGGTGGCTGATCAGGGTTCGAAGGGTGGCCTTATTGACTGGCGGTAGAGCGTTCAGGAGAGTCTGGTACTGTGCAATCCTCTGACTTTGCTCTTTTATTTCTGTCACACAGTAAGAGTCGGGTTAGACCACTGGGCATAGAATGCGGAGGACATTCACCCTGGTGTTGTTTTTAAATCTTCTAAAAGTCCCATCAGACACATGAAGACACCTATAGTGTGAAGCCAGGCAGGGGCCCCCTGGCTGGTGAAGATGCCCTCCTTGACGTTCCTGAAGAACCTCTTGAGGACTCCAGCTACGTTGTCCACCTGGTGCTCGCTCTCCTTCAGGTGTGTGTTGCGGGCATCTTGCAAGAAGCTCTCAAGAATGGCGGATATCTTGGAGTTCACGCCGCACTTCCTGTAGATGCCCTGCGATGTCAGCCCTGATTCACACGCAAATGCAAGCACAAGGACACATTTAAATGTAACACCACGCATGTGTTTGATGGATGCTGTCCTGAAATCTTTCCATAGCTTACATTTGCCACCTTTACCATGCTAGGCCATTCTGGGTCATACCTGGCTATATGATAAGCTATGCTGGGACATGCTAGGCCATACTTCACCGTGATGGGCCATGCTAAGCTATGCTTGGCCATGCTAGGCCATACTTCACCATGCTGGGCCATGCTAAGCTATGCTGGGCCATACTAAATTATGATGGGACATGCTAGGCCATAATTCACCATGCTGGGCCATGCTAAGCTATGCTGGGCCATGCTAGGCCATACTTCACCAGCTGGGCCTTGCTCCTCACCAAACTGCATGATGAAGTTGATGCAGCGTTCCACAATGACAGGAACATCGCCACTGGTGAGCTGCTGCTCTGTGAGGGAGTCCCCGGCTCGGCATGCGGCCTGCTGGATGTCAGACATCCAGCCCTGGAAGTCCAGCTTCCTCTCACTCTCTAGAGACAGCATCCTGCCAAACATTCCCAAGGACAGACCCAACAATCTAGTGATTCTTGGAAAATTCCTGTTTTCTTCCATTAAATAAAATACCCAAGGCTGAGTTATTCACATTTATCTTATTTATAGGTTAGCTAGGAGTCTGAAATTATGCATTTCATTGAAGTAAATGTGGATTCTGAAGCTCCCCTATTGAAAAGCAAAGTGGTTTGTGTGTGATACTCTGTCTGTGTGTGTGTACACATTATTATGTGTCAGTGTGCCACTGCATGTCAGTGTGTGTCATTGTCTGTGTGTATCTGTACCTTACCTGCCTCTATCCACCAACACCAGTCTATTCTGGTCCTGCTGAACAGCTGATTGACAGGAGATACAAGATTAATAATGAAACAAAGATACAGAAGCACAGACACGCACTGACTCACACATACAGGCACTGACACTCAGACATGCACTGACACATACAAACATCCACTGACACACAGACACGCACTGAGGCACATTGACAATGGCTTATTTTGTCATAAGGATTTCATTTCAAAATACTGTGATATGCCTTATTACTCTAATACTGCCCAAGCCTTGACTAATAACCTAAAAACTGTTCATAGAAGTTTACCTGTTTACCTATGCTACGGTCAACACACTGACCTGGAGGAGTAATGCTACGGTCAATATGCTGACCTGGAGGAGTAATGCTACGGTCAGCACACTGACCTAGAGGAGTAATGCTAGTGTCATTGGCTACATCAAAAAGCACAGAAGATCTAACTGCCTCCAAAACTGTCATCAATCGTGGAACCCAGAAACTTTGAATGACACCAAAGGTGCACGCACTGCTGAGGGCTCGCGATGCTGCCTTCAAGTTAGGAGACAAAGCAGCCCTCAAGACAGTGAGGGCAAAATTGTCCTGGGGCATCAGAGGAGCAAAGAGCACGTTTGGGTGCAGGATTCACAGGCACTTCAGTGATACAAGGCATATGTGGTAGGCCATCAAGACCATCACTGATTCCAAGACCCCTGCAGCCCTTTGACAGTGGCAGGCCATCAAGACCATCACTGATTCCAAGACCCCCGCAGCCCTTTGACAGTGGCAGGCCATCAAGACCATCACTGATTCCAAGACTCCTGCCCTTTGACAGTGATGATTCCATCCCTGATGTCATTGTTGTCTAATTTTACATTGGCTCTTTTACGTATGCATGCGCCTATAGTGCATGCATTTTAATTTAAATTTTATGACAGTTACCATGTTGTATTTCACACATTTTATGATTGTACAGCACTTCTGTCTGCACTGGCTGTTTATAATGTGCTTTATCAATAAATTTGATTTCATTTAATTTAATCTGCACTCAAACATACACTGACAGACACTGACACACTGAGGAACACTGACATACTGACAGACACTGAGGGTCACTCACAGAGGTCCTGAAGCCTGCACAGCTCGATGTTTTCCTCGGAGCCATCTGCCAGATGCCCGTGAAGCTTGGTGCCCGCTAGAGAAAACCAGCCCAGGCTGCAGGTCTCCTGCAACAGCCCGGCACGGTACCGGAGTCGCCCAACACGCCAGAAGGCCGTTTCTGCCAGGTCCTGTGCGCCGGTCGGGAGGAATGACTGGGGCACAATGAGGGCTGGTTACGCATACTTTTAATGTAAAATTCAGCATGGTTATCTGGCTTCACTGGCTTAGAAGTTTTTATTGCTTAATTTCCATAGTCTGTTGTCCAAGAAAGTATTTCAGAGGACACTGAATTGCTGCTATTACCATGCTAGGACATGCAAACCCCAGCTCACCCCCCCCCCAAACAGCGGTGACACTGCAGAACGATATCTGTGCTGTGGTTACCTTGGTGATTGACCTGATCCATTCCTGTACTGTGTCTGGGTCATCGTGTCCGAACAGGTACAGACGGTCCGATTCCGTGCAGATCTCAAAAGTGTGCTCATAGCTGAAAGGAGAGCAGTCTTGAAACCCCCACCAACGAGGGCAGAGATTTTACAGGGGGACACAAGGGAGGGAAGCGAGAGGTACCCATGTTTCCCCGGGGCGTCGACGGACAGGCTCTGGACCTCTGCCATGTTCAGCTGCCTGCTGGGGTCGGAGCTTCTGTGGCTTCCATAGCTCAGTCTGCCATTTTTCAGGATGCACCAGCGGGGTTTGAACTCTGCCCGAGTGGGAAGCACACGCTTACATACACACAGCGCACATATTCATATCTTTATATGGACTCTCCACTCATTTCCATGAGCGTAACCCTAATCTCAACATTGACAACCGTATTGCCTACCCTGCCCTAACCTTAACCAAACATTTTTAGTTTTTTGAAAATATTCACAGAAGAATGGTCCCCACAATGTCTAAATATTTGATCCCCATAATGTAATATAAACGTAATACACACACCCACACACACACTGAGCCAGCAGACATCAGCCTGACTTCACACATACCACTTTTCAAGGTGACAGAGGTTGGCTCACCTTCTCTGGGTTTCTGCTCAGTGATTGGCCGTGTGGTCGAGCCCGTCTTGTACAGGTTCCCGCTGTACATGAGCAAGGCCGGGGATTCCTCCAGCACATCCATGAAGTATTCCACCTCCAAACGGGGCACCTCTGTGGAAAGCACAGATGGACTGAGGCTCTGAGATTTCTTCAGCACGTCAGTCTGGTGGTACAGTTGGGTCTGACGGGATGACCCACCTGTGTTTTGATTGTGGCTCAGAAGCTCCACCTGTAGGTGCTTGCTGCAACTTCTGGCCAAAGAGATGGGAGAGGGGGAGTCTGAGTGACCCGTGTCACAGTTCAAGTCGGCCCCACAGAAGAGCAGTGACAGGGTCTCCAAGATGTCATCCGTCTGCACGTTGGAGCACAAAGCCTGCAGGGCAAGGCAGGGGAGTTCATGGAGGTGAAGGAGAAGGGAGCTACAGTGAAGGTGAGAAGGGACAGTGAAGGTGAGTGAAAGTGAGAAGGGACAGTGAAGGTAAGTGAAGGTGAGAAGGGACAGTGAAGGTGAGTGAAAGTGAGAAGGGACAGTGAAGGTGAGAAGGGGCAGTGAAGGTGAGTGAAGGCGAGAAGGGACAGTGGAGGTGAGTGAAAGTAAGAAGGGACAGTGAAGGCGAGAAGGGACAGTGAAGGTGAGTGATGGTGAGAAGGGACAGTGAAGGTGAGTGAAGGTGAGAAGGGACAGTGAAAGTGAGTGAAGGTGAGAAGGGACAGTGAAGGTGAGAAGGGACAGTGAAGGTGAGAAGGGACAGTGAAGGTGAGTGATGGTGAGAAGGGACAGTGAAGGTGAGTGAAGGCGAGAAGGGACAGTGAAGGCGAGAAGGGACAGTGAAGGCGAGAAGGGACAGTGAAGGCGAGAAGGGACAGTGAAGGTGAGTGAAGGCGAGAAGGGACAGTGAAGGTGAGTGAAGGTGAGAAGGGACAGTGAAGGCGAGAAGGGACAGTGAAGGTG
>JABFEA020000052.1:6674190-6684844 GCA_019775915.2 Cyphomyrus plagiostoma
CTGGAGCCCTCAATGTCCATGTACACGCCTGTACACTGGAGCCCTCAATGTCCATGTACACGCCTGTACACTGGAGCCCTCAATGTCCATGTACACGCCTGTACACTGGAGCTCTCAGTATCCATGCACACGCCTGTACACTGGAGTTCTCCGTGTCCATGTACACGCCTGTACACTGGAGCCCTCAATGTCCATGTACACGGCTGTACACTGGAGTTCTCAGTATCCATGTACACGCCTGTACACTGGAGCCCTCATTGTCCATGTACACTCCTGTACACTGGAGCTCTCAGTATCCATGCACACGCCTGTACACTGGAGATCTCCGTGTCCATGTACACGCCTGTACACTGGAGTTCTCCGTGTCCATGTACACGCCTGTACACTGGAGCCCTCAATGTCCATGTACACGGCTGTACACTGGAGCTCTCAGTATCCATGTACACGCCTGTACACTGGAGCTCTCAGGTTCTATGTACACACCTGTTCCTGCACAGAAGCTTTGCCATAGTGAACTGGTGTGTGAGCTGATGTGGTGATAAGATGCCACCATACGCTCCTACCCCTACGGGTCACTGCATTCCTCTGTATATCCCTCCATCCCTGGTTGGCTTCTGCGCTGGAAGGTAATTAGGGCCGCCAGTGTGCTTGCTTGAGGATAGCATGTATTTCAACCCTGTAATGTTAAACTGGCTTCCTGCCACTGCCCCTTGCCAGGATCATGGGTGCTGTGGCTGCTTACCTTGTTTTAAGGTGTATGAAAGACCTCCCAGTGCCTGATCTCCTTAATGTGGCCAGCCTGTCCCTCCCAGATGATGCAGCCTGTCCCTCCCTGATGATGCAGCCTGTCCCTCCCTGATGATGCAGCCCGTCCCTCCGTGATGATGCAGCCCGTCCCTCCCTGATGATGCAGCCTGTCCCTCGCACGCTTGTAGCTTCCCCTCTGCGGCTATGTGACAGTTGTCTGCAGGCAGGGGGCTTAAGGGGAAGTTAGGGTCTTGCTAGATGACAGGCTGCTCCTCAGCGCAGTGGCTGCTGGCCACGGAGATCACTGAAGTCTGGATCCGGGCACTGCTGCCTCTGTTGCTCTCGGCTTTCCTGGCAGGTGTTTCCCGAAATGCTCCGTTTCCTGTTCAAGCCACTCTACCAAAGCTGAATGTCTCACCTGTCAGCAGGGGCCCCCTCCAACTATCAGTGATTTAAATCACGTCACTGTCATGTGAGCATAGCTACTAAATGGGGAATGTGAGAAAGTGTCCCCCCCCCCCCCCAGCGATTTCAGACGTTGCCAGTGGGCTGCTGTTCACAGCTGGCGGAGACATGAAATCTGATCTGTAGGTTTGCTCAGGCAGACCAAATCATGCACAATAGTCTGATCTCAGATCAAGATAAGCTGGTTTGAATCCAGTAGCCAGAAGAGTGATCATATTAGCAAGGTCAATAACCTGAAATCTACTCCAAGGAGAACAACGCTCCTTACCCTGCTTTAATTATTGTTCTTTGAGTGTTTAACTGACAGTGTCATTAGAATGTAGAGAAGAGGCAGCTATTGGGTGGTTATAGCTCCCCAAATCTCCTTTATACTCCACAGGTGTGTTTCAGGTATGGAACAGCAGGGCTGTCAGTGTCTGTAACACTCACGCCTACCTCCTCCTCGTTCCCTAGGAGATCAAGAGGGTGGAATGTCCAATGACCGAAGCCAGGAAACTAGAAGAGGCGTCCAAAAACAACAGTACTGCTGGCCATGGCATTTTGATGGTCCAAAAGGGTGATTTAACTACATAGAAACACAAGCATTTCATACTTGACATAATCAGCATTGTGCCATTGATAAGAGGCCCCTCGTGGTCGGGTTCAGTATGACACATGTCACACTCAGGACAGCAGGTGCCAGTGTGTCCCCTACTCCGCAGTGCACTGACATTCAGCACCTGACATTCTGAACCTACCTGTCGATAGGTGAGATGGCCAGAAGGAGATGGTGCGTGGCGACTTTTAGCTACACGCCCCAACATAAGGACGAGCTGGAGCTGAAGCCCGGGGATGTAATCGAGATCACGGAGGAGGTCATTTTCATCCCCCATAACCATTTGTGTGTCTGATGTTGTAGATAAACAGTCTTCCAAAATGTTCATGTTCAGATCTACAGTGCTAGATCTGTACAGCTCTGTAGGGTCATATCCCATAAATCATGCATGTACGCAGGTGGAGGATGGCTGGTGGGAGGGTCGTCTCAATGGCAAGATGGGGATGTTTCCCTCAAACTTCACCAGAAAGTATGTACAGGAGGCTGAGGACCAGGATGGCTGCCCCAACGGCCCAGACAGTGGCAGTGGTACCGGTGAGTTCCTTGAGTTCCTATAAAGACTGTGCTGCAGTAGTGCTGTGTCTTTCTGTGGCCGTGTGACCTTGACCCCTAAACCTTCAGGTGTGAAGCTCAGCCCAGAAACCCAGAGTAAGGAGCCTGAGTGTGGTACCCTTAGGTTGGTGAACAGCAGTGAGATCCAACCTGAGGAGCTACAGGCTCCTATGTTTGGGGACATTCTCAGGGACAAATACAGCTCCATGAACCAAGATGGTGGCGTGGAGGAAGTACGTCTCTGTTGTTTACCAATATTGAACAAGGTCCCCCGATAGAGACCACATTTCTGTCTCAGTCTCCACTCTGTCCCCCAGCTGTGCTCAGTGTGATTCTGTGTCTCCTAGAAGGTCCGGGAAATGACCAATGCCGAGGCAGTAGGCAAAATCGAAGGTGAGAATAGCTGGTTCTCAGAATGTGCCGATGACACTTCATGAGGGTGCAGAAGTTGGACCTCTTTCTTTCTTGCTCTCAGCCCGTGAATTCTGCAAAGCCGTGTTTTCTTATGAGGCGCAAAATGAAGATGAGCTGTCAATCAAAGAGGGAGACATAGTGGCCATCATCAATAAGGTGAGCAAGCATCTGTTTGACATTATTATTTGCCAGCTGGCCACTGATGTTTGACCACCACAGGAGTGCGCTGACCCCGGTTGGTGGCAGGGGGAGTTGCACGGCCGGCAAGGACTTTTTCCAGACAACTTTGTCAGGCTGCTGGTGCTGGACGAGGAGACAGTGGTGAGTCTGCTTCTCCCTAGTGTCAGGTGACCACACCCCCCTACAAACCGCCATGCATTTTTTTTGTCCCACACTATGTCCTGTTTTTACCTTTCAGAAACCTAAGAAACCTCCACCCCAAGACTCATCTGCTGCTCACACCAAAGCAGGTGGTAGGCTATCCTTTAGTCTCCGTTTCTCCTGTCATCTCCAGCTTGCTTTGCCTTTGGACTTGCTGCTTTCACTGTAATCGCTGGTCAGTTTCTGGAGCTACCTCTAGAGAGCTTCTGGAACTATATATAATGGCCGCGGCACCACTGGAACAACAGTGTGACCACGCTTTTGACCTCTGTGCTTGCCAGATGATGAAAAGATCTCACCTGACCGGCGACAGTCACTTACCCAGAAAGGAGACAATAAAGGTATGGCCTCCTTAAGGCTTGGCAGCCAGTGTATTTGTTACTCTTGTGCTGTTTATCTCTGTGTTATGTCTGGGTGTCTGTTACTTTTATGCTGTTTATCTCTGTGTTATGTCTGGTGTGTCTTACTGTCATGCAATTTATCTGTATGTGTCGGAATTCATTCTCCTAGTTGACGAATTGAAGCCTGGTGTTGAGATCCAGAAGTCTGGTCGCCCTGCTATTCCCCCAAAGAAACCCCTTCTTCTCAAACCAACCAAATTATTAGGACAGCCTGCTATTGGTTCTGCGAAGCCTCCACAGAAACCTGAAAAGCCCTCGGTTGCCCGTATCCAGTGAGTATGTTCTCAGATTGATCAGATTTGGGTCCGTATCTCGGCTGGTGGAGACTGTAAGGTCTTTATCAGGACTGTAGGAGACTGTAAGGTCTTTATCAGGACTATAGGAACGACAAGGTCTGTTTTAGGGCTGTAGGAAACTTCATGGTCTGTATTGGGGCTGTAGGAGGCTGGGGGTCTGAATCAATATGTAGGTGACCAGGAGGTCTGTATTATGGCTATAGGAGAATGGGAAATCTGTATCAGGACTGTAAGAGACTTTGAGGTCTGTAGTAGACTGGGGGTCTGTATCAGGCTATAGGAGACTGGAGGGGGTCTATATCAGGATGCAGGGGGGGGGGTGGCTTGCATTATATAACCAGTCACAGTCCTCTTTGTATGACATAACCCAATTGGTACATTTTTTTTCTTATTTTCAAACTCAAGACTTCCAACCATCGAGCCTGGGGTGGTATGTGGGTTAGTGAGCTAACCCTTTCTGCCTGTGATCAGAAGGCTGCTGCTTTGAGCCTGGCTTCGGCCACCTGTCTGTGGGCCCGTGAGCAAGCTCCTTAAAGGGACAGTTCACTGCACAGAAGATACAAGCACAAGCCCCCCGACAGTGTCTCTGTAAAATGACATGATTGTTATGTGGAGTTCAGTAGTAGAAAACTTGTAAATTAAATGCCTCACTACAAATCCTATGGACCATCTTCAATAAGCGGGTGATCATTTCTGGTAAGAGCCATTGCTATTGAATTTTTCCAAAGTATTTTTCTGGTGCTTTGAACGCCACAGAAAGAATCCCATTCGAGGGAAGCCTGACATTTCTATGGCCAATATCTTCAACACCAGACACCTCCAAGCGGAAAAACCTAGATGGATGGATAGCCCTGGAAAACACATTTATTTTCAGCTTTGGGGTGAATGTGCCCTTTAAGGAGCTGACTCACAGGCCCACAGACAGGTGGCCGAAGCCAGGTTCAAAGCAGCAGCCTTCTGATCGCAGGCAGAGAGGGTTAGCTCACTAACCCACATACCACCCCAGGCTCGATGGTTGGAAGAGTGACTGGTTATAGAAGTGAAACACAGAGACTAGGATTTTGTATCCATTTCAAAGCATTAAATGCTTGCCGTGTCACTTTCTTTGTAACTTTTCTGTAGGTTCTCTAACATTACTGGTAACTATGGACTCGGAGAATATATCTGTACCTGCCAGTGCAGATGGACGCGACCACGTTTTTGCTGCATGCTCGTGTTCTTATTCCCTCGCGTGATTGGTGCTTTGGCTTGTCCATATAAGTACAATGGGTGAAGTGGGGTGTGGCTTGCTGATCTGGAATTGTGCAGCAGCCAGAGTAGGAGGGGCAGACTGAGCACAGAGGCAGCCTGACAGGAGACCCCCAGGCAGGCTTCAGAATACCATATGATACCATATGACTTCCAGGCACAGTTGTGTACTTTCCTTCAGAGGAGTCTGGGGGCCTGAGTAAAAAGCTGGCTCATATGGTGAGTGTGCAGGTCTATGAGAGGCCATGGACATTACCTGCCCCCCCCCTCTTCCTCTTCTGACATCTGCCCTCTGTCCTCTGCAGGTCAGCAGGTGGGACTTCCATGCCAAAACAGGGTGGCTTGGATCAGCACATTGGTGAGCCCTACCACCCCCCCCCCCCACAGAAATCTAAGTTACTGGGGGTTTTGGTCTCATAGTTGGGGGAGTGGGTTTGTGTCAGTGGTATCAATTACAGTGAGGGGTCTATATTAGGTGTGTTGTTTCTGGGGAGTTGGTTTAATGGGTATTGCATATTGGGGGAGACTGTATCGGCGTGTTAGTTGCTGGGGTGTTTGTATCAGATAGCATAAATTGGAAATGGTCTTTGTTGGCTGTTCGGGGAAAAGAAGTTTCAGCAGAAACTTGACTCCGCACTGGATGCTAACAAGGCAGGGCTCTGCAGTGATGCTAACTGTTGTGTCTCTGTACTTTCAGGCTTTTCTCTTCTTTTCTCTGCAACTTATCACTGGCTCTTTATGCTTTTCTCGCCATGGGCAGCTACAGCTCTGCCCTGACTGCTGGTAGGGCCTTGCCACACACACTCATCTGTGAAATGTACCTTCTCTGACTACCACTGTGTATGTGTGTGCGTTTGTACTTACCACATTGTGTGGACTAAAAGAGCAAGGTCATGGCCATAGAGATGAATGGAGAGTCCCCACAATGACAGGAATTTCTGAACTGTGCATGTGAGCGTGTGTGAGTCATGCTGGAAGGTGTGAGTCTCTCTGTTCTGTGGCAGTCAGAGCTCCTTCCTTTCTTCTCAGATTAGTCTGTTCCTGACTATCTGCCAGATGTCTGTCTCTGATTCCAGTTCTGCTCTCTTTCTTCCACAAAAGAGGTGGAAGACTTTGACTCTATCGTCACGACCAGTGAGAAGTTGAACCACCTGACAGCCACTCGGCCAAGGGTGACAGACCGCCGGCCACGTGCACAGGGGCTACAGGATGTGAGTGGCCCTACGGTGGGGTGTGTGCATGCATGCTCCCTTTTGGGGGTGTGCGGGGGCCATTTTACACTGTGTTTCACTTTGCTCCGGACTGCAGCCGTAACTC
The DNA here is from genome assembly GCA_019775915.2 of Cyphomyrus plagiostoma. Classification (NCBI taxonomy): domain Eukaryota; kingdom Metazoa; phylum Chordata; class Actinopteri; order Osteoglossiformes; family Mormyridae; genus Cyphomyrus; species Cyphomyrus plagiostoma. The sequence goes on from JABFEA020000052.1 coordinate 6,680,607, forward strand.
ACATAGGGCTTCTGCCTAAACCCTCGCTGGTAGCTACTGGTCACGTGACCGTGCTGTTTCAGAGGGTAAATTTAACTCCCACCTGCTGTCAAAAGAGCCGGGAATGTGGGGGAACAAGCATGTAGAGTGTGTGGCACACACAAAGACACACTGTACACACAGAGACACTGTACACAGACACACTGTACACAGACACAGACACTCTGTACACCCACAGACACACTGTACACACAGACACACACTCTGTACACACAAAGACACATTGTACACACAGAGACACTGTACACACAGAGACACTGTACACACAGACACACTGTACACACACACAGACACACTGTACACCCACAGACACACTGTACACACAGACACACACTCTGTACACACACAGACACACTGTACACACAGACACACCATACACACAGAGACACATTGTACACACAGGCACACACTCTGTACACACACAGAGACACACTGTACACACAGACACACACTCTGTACACACAGAGATACACTGTACACACAGACACACACTCTGTACACATAAACAGACACACTGTACACACAGACACACACAGACCCGGACACACTGTACCCACAAACAGACGCATACATATACATGCACGCACACACACAATCACACATTGTCTTCTGTGTTCATTATTGTCCTTGTTATGCCAATAAAACTCATGTCCTGTTAATTTTTTCTTTCTTTTGGTATCTCTCACATTATTTATTTTATCTTCTTCTCTCTTACACTCTCTTTCTACCCCTCCTGAAGTTCACTGCCTCCTGCCCAGACCTCTCAGACACACCGAAAGCAGAGGAGAAGGATGAGGAGCAATGCTGTACATCCAAGAAGGTACTGTGTCCATCACACTGTTTCCTCCTCTTGTTCCTGAAATACTCATTAGGTAGCAGTAGAACAAATGAGAAGGAGAATGTGCAGATCACAGAATAGCCTACAGTGTACTGGGAACAACACAGGGGTGAAGGAGTCAGTGATAAATTATGGAGACTCAGACTGTCCCCTGGACATCAGGGTTAGGGGGGGCCGAGTTGGTAGATTGGGTCGATCATATTCATTGGTGGATTTTTTTCTGTCAGGCCTTTGACATCCGGCTGCTTCTAGCACCCAAGCCTGCGATGATCCTTCCCTCGGGGCCATTCGGTAGCCATGGACCAGACGACACCAAGTCCAGGAGCGAAAACGTCGGCGTGGAGGAGCTGCGGAGCCAGCTCAGGGACCTGAGGGGAGCCGTCGAGCTGATGGGGAAGCAACACAAGTAGGTTGGGGGCGGATGCAGGAACCTGTGAGGCTCGTGAGGATATGTTGTGATGACTCGGCAATCCTTCTGAACCTTGTAGGAGAGAGATTAAACAGCTGATGAATGAACTGGATGAAGAGAAGAAGATCCGTCTCTCACTGCAGGTACAAGTGCATGTGTATCAACCCCAATATCCATTAGCATATGTGCACACAGACAGTATCCAACCCCACTATCCAACAGCATCAGTTTGTATAGACAGTATCCAATCCAATATCCAATAGCATAAGTGTACAATGGCAGTATCACCCCCAACATCCAATAGCATCAGTTTGTATAGACAGCATTCAACCCAATATCCAATAGCATAAGTATACAATGGCAGTATCACCCCCAAGTTGCCCAACATCCAATAGCATCAGTTTGCGTAGGTAGTATGCAACCTCACTATCCAATAGCATAAGTTTACACAGGCAGTATCAACCCTGATATCTCAGACAGTAAGTGAGGCCACTGGGTCCAAAGACGTGCTATGAGCCGCTGTCACTGTGTGGTGACCGTAATTAGCCGGAGCTGCTGGAGCAGATCCTCCTGTTGTCCTTCCAGATGGAGGTGGCGCTCATTAAGAAGACCATGTCCAAGTGAGGGACCATCCGCCGCTGCCTCTGTGGCCGTCTCTCCTCTCTCCTCCTCCTCAGTTGATTTCATGAGTTTAAAGTTGATTTAATGCGTAGGACAGCTTTGGTTTTGTGTGACGAATGCCAAGCGGGCATTACGTAACTCAGCCGGGGCGAACAAGGCGACGAGGCCACACTGGCAGCATTCAGGCCAAGCTGTTGCATCGTGGCACAAGCTTTCTGGGTGTCGTGGATCCAGGGCGTCTTTCTTCTTCACGGGCGTGTGTGTGCGTGTGTGTGTGTGTGTACTGCAGAAAAGACTAACTGTGTGGGTTTGGAAAGATTTCAGGTTTGGATTAAAGAAAATCAGATGCCAAAGGACTTGTCGTGCTTATTGGAATTCGGTGTGAACAGTGATAATGAAGTGCTTCAGAGTGGCGTGTGTTCCAGCTGGCGAGATGAGGGGATAAGACAGGGGTCAGGGGTCTTCTGGGGAAAACATTCACCTATATGGTATTCTAGCAGCATTATTTGTCAAAACACACAAAGGTTCGAGAAGGAAGTAGGGAAAAAATGTAGAAGGAAAAGAGTCTAAGTGAGAGGGAGGAGTGTAAATGATCAATAACGGCTGGAAGGGTGGAGCTTAACAGACTACACATGCTTATAGGGGCGGGGCTTAACACAGTGTACACCATGTGAGGGGCGGTGCTTAACAGAGTATGCACCATCTGAGGGGCGGGATTTAACAATGTGCACCATTGGAGGGGCAGGGCTTAACAGAGTGTGCACCATTTGCAGGGCGGGGCTTAACAGTGTGCACCATTGGAGGGGCAGGGCATAACAGAATATGCACCATTTGAGGGGCGGGGATTAACAGAGTACGCACCATCTGAGGGATGGGGCTTAAGTAACAAACATAAACATTAATTATTTTTATCAAGTGTTATGTTTAAAATACAGGCAGTCCTGACAACAGAGAGAGTGAAAAGTAAGAAAAAGGTGTATTTCTTTGCGTTCTTGTTTCTGTCTGCTTTTCTGTGTTTGTAGTTTTACTTGACAATTCCTCTTTAAGAATGTGAAGGGGTGTCTATGTGCTCACACGCCCAGCCGCGGGCAGTCATGCACACCACACCCACACATGCACTTCAAAGTGACCTGTAAGTGCTGTGATCTTGTCAGCTGTCCAATCATGTCGGTTCCTTATGAGATCCTGCCTTTACCTGCAAATTGCATCATTCCTGCTAAAACTGGTCATGAAGGTGTTTGTTATTTCATTTAGAAAAACTACCCATAAATAACTGATTTATTATTTATGGACAGATTAGAGTTTGTTTTGGCCATCCTCAATTTCAATTTTCCAAGCATTACAGTGTCTCTAGAGGCACGAAGTATTTTCATAATGTATCCTAAAAAAGATTGCTTCCATCTGCTCATTTGTGCTCAAAGTACAATGCTTGAATTAATAAATAATTGCTTGTTTACCTTGTCTGTATGCATTTCTAGAAAACAACTATTGAACGATTTGTACCTTTAAAAGTTTATGTTCCAACTCTGCTGTACTTGTTTTCAATTGCTGACCATTTCTCAGCCTGGATGAACATGAATCTTGAGGTACAAGGCAAGTCCATCACAGGGCCACCGTGGGCAATTTGGGGTCACCAGTAGCTTAACTACATGTCTTTCTACTGCAGGGGGAAACCCACACAATACAGAGAGGAATGCAAGCAGGATTTAAACCCCCATCTCTGCAGGTGTGTGGCTACCCACGAGTCACCTCCATAAAAACAAACGCTAAATATTTCGGCTATGTATAAAATACTGTTTTCCACCAGAGGGCAGTAGAATCTCAACTGAATTATACCTGACCCTGAACAAACATTACACTTCACAGTAGAGGCCCGAGTTATGCTGAACCCGGCTGACATGATCCCTTCTCTGTACAATGTTGTGTAATCCATCTCCAGCCCATAATAACCTGGCCACTCTGGCTCTGTCCCACTCTGGCTCCTTTTATTTCTTCCGGGAATGGAGCTTTTATGTCCCAGATGGCTGCCATGGTAACAGCAGCATCCTCAGGAGCATCGTGCACATTACAGCCGCTTGTATTTTTAGCACTATAAGTAAAAGTGTGAAGTGGCAGAACGAGGCGGCAGAAGTGTGGAAGACAGCAGGATATTTGGGAGGGTTTATATAAAATTGGTACGATCATCATGTGTGTGAATGTGTGCCCTATATAGGACTGGCATTCTGGCATGGTGTCCCCTACCTGGTGTCCTATGTAGGACTGGCATTCTGGCATGGTGTCCCCTACCTGATGCCCTATATAGGACTGGCATTCTGGCATGGTGTCCCCTAC
>JABFEA020000052.1:6715686-6729764 GCA_019775915.2 Cyphomyrus plagiostoma
TTTAGATCTTTAAGTCCATCTCATGAAAAATCGGAGCAGAAACAAAGGTGTTGCGTTTATATTTTTGTTGAGTGTAATTTAGACTGAACAGCACCAGGGTAGGAAGTGGCTCAACGCTGACACTCTGTGGCCAGTTAACCACAGGGCTGAATTATCAATAGGATGAGGATCATTTGAAACCGATGTTGCATTTTGTCACTGGATAATCAGTATTTTATTTGGATTATTGTTGAACATATACACACTCTAGTGGCCTGGACTCAGTCTGTCAGTCCTTTGAAGTGTTTCCTGCCCATCACCTGGTTGGATGATCATTTGTTGAAGCAATAGAAGCCAAAATGTGCGTGTGCATGTGTGTGCGTGTGCATGTGCGTGTGTGTGTGTGTGTGTGTGTGTGTGTGTGTGTTGTGGGAGGTGTCGCAGTTGTGTATATATTACATTGTAAGGACCAAGTTTCCCTACACTGTCATAAAAAAACTGTTATTTTGATATTGTGAGGGACATTTTTTTGCTCCCCAGAAGGGGAAATGGAGTTATATTAAAATCTGTCACTGCAATCAGAAAACTAAAAAGGGCAAAATTCTTTGGGCTGGGTAGGGGCTAAGGTTGTCATTGCTGGGATTAGGGTTTTTCCCTTAGAAGTGAATGGATGGTCCCCACAAGGATATTGATGTGTCTGTTACTTGCGGGGGCACTTTTCAGGTTCTCGCAATACAAGCCTCAATTTTATACAAATCTGTGAATGCAATCAAAAAACTAAAATAGCCAAACATCTCGTATTTTGTTTAGTTATTTATGGTTAAGATTGGAGACAGGGGTTAGGGTTATTATAGTTAGGATTACTGTTATGCCCATATAAATGAATGGAGAGTTCCCACTATAATAGGAATATATGACCAAACATCCCCACAATGAAATAAAAAAACTATTATTTTGATGTTGTGGGAACCACTTTTTTGGTCCCCACACAGGGAAACATAGTTTTATAAAAATCTGTGACAGTAATCAAAAAACTAAAAATGCCAAAAGTCTTGTGTTTTGTTTGGTTACTTCTGGTTAAGGTTACGGCTGGGAAGGGCTCAAGGTTGTCATGTTGGTATAAGGCAGGGTTGGGGAGCCTGTTCCATGGAGGGCCGGTTTAGAAGCGACTTATTGGGACGGCCTCTCAATCAGCCAATCACAGTGGGTTCCCAGGACTGGAGTTGAGAACCACTGCTTTATCATTGGCTGATTGAGAGGCCGTCCCAAAAATCCACACCAACACCAGCTCTCCATGGAACAGGTTTCCCACCCCTGGTATAAGGGATTTGCTCATAGAAATGAATAGTAGGTCCCCTCAAAGATAGGAGTGTAATCCTGTGTGTGTGTTCTGCTGTCATGTCTTATGGTCACCATCTGGGTACATGTTTGCAGTTCTGTTTATATGTATATTAACAAGCATATTTTTATATTCCTCTTCCCCTGTAAGATTTACCTATCTCTCTGTGTGCCCACATCAATGCATATCTTCTCTCCTCTATCCAGGATGTCCAGGTCCAAGACACAAATCCTCCATCAGGATATTGACACCTTACTGCCCCCCCCCCACTCCACCCCCCACAGTAAGCACTACCCTACCTCCATGTGCCCTTTCTGCCTCCAGAAGGACTGCAAGAACTGTGCTGGGCTTCCAGCTGAAAGGCACCCCCTGTAGGATGGACGACATCCCCACCATAGCATTACGTATGTTTCTGGTCAGAATCTTTCCGGGTGACAGTGCAGAGAGCTAAGATGAGCTTTGGCTAACAGCAGCTACGCTAGAAATGGCTTCCGTTGCTGCTCTCTGGTTGCGAGTTTGATAGCGATGTTTAGGGTGACGCCGTGAATGAACCAGGAGGCCAGACCACCGTTTCGTGACCGTTTACAGGAGGAGGCGCCCAAAATCTCCAGGCAAGTGGGGCCAGAAGAGTTTTTGTCGTTTCGTAATCAAGGTTTTATTGGGTTTCAAAGGACAGTGACAGATACACAAGCTTCTCTTCTGACCTTCCAGTGGGACCTCGGTCTCCGATGGTCACATCCCAAATGTTGCTGCAAGGCTCTCTTCATGCATCGCATACAATGATTCTGTTACTGTGCATGGCTTCCTTTTCTGTACATGTCGGCAACACGAAGGCGTACATATGGAGGGAGAGAGAGAGAAGGAGAGAGAGAAACAGAGAGAGTGTGGCGGCTCTAATTTTGGCTGCGATGCTGTGCAATCGGTGTGTTTTAAGCCAGTCCGTATCAAATCATCCTCAGTGTTGCTGCTTTCTGATTGGCTTGTCAGACCTTGTGCTTTAGCTATTCTGGCTTGACGTTCCTACACTCTGAACACTCCTCATTCTCAAGAGGTTGTTGCCTGGCAATAATTAACCTATAGTGATAATGAGTTGATTTGTTAGATACAATAACAGGATCTATTTTTGTATGCATTATGTTTACCTGAACGTTGATGGTGGTTTTTGTATAATAAGTGGTGTTACTTGTGGTTGCGAGTGTGACTGATAAATGCTGACTTTGTATAAGATATTTTGACATGTTTGAACTGTACTGTAAACACAACAGGATTATTCAGTGTTTTTTTTTCCCCGTGTCATAATGGAATCCCAACGCACTTTTATGAATAAACTGTTTAATGTTTAAAAGGCTTCATGACTAAAATGATTTTTGTAAAAAGAAAAAAAAAGGCCACGTTCTCAAGTGTACAACAGTCAAGCGGCGTAGATCAGCTCAGTCCGAGACCTGACTGAGGAGAGGGTGGAGATGGGGAAAGAAAACCATTTCATGAGTTTTATTGTTACCATTTAAAAAATCTCTCAACGAGTAACTGAATTAATTTCCTCCCTTATCGACACAATGTTCTTAACGAATGGTGCTATTCGACTGGCATACGGCAACCAATGCATGCCACAAAAAGACTAGTTACAGTACAGTTTTCCACTGCAGACGGGTCGGCTCAGTAAAGGCGTTGTCCGGCTTGGAGAGAGACGGTGACGTAAAACCAAAGAGACGTTTATTTACTATTCACGTGGAGAACATTATGGTTTACTATGTGCACATTGTTGTCTTTTCTTGCTGTTGTTTTTCACTGTACTGATTTCCCGTATCTCGCCTGTGTGAATCGCTGTGTTCTATTAGCATCAAACACTGTTGGAAGTAATATTTGTTCATATAAATTTGCACGATGAATTTATTCTGTTCTATAGTAGGCCTGCTTCTTTAAGCAGGAGGATGGAGATTTTCAAGTTCTGAGTTATTGGGAAGGCATCAATACATCGTGATGTAACTACTGCTAATAATATATATCATATGCCATTCTTCAGATAATCCAGTGCAGATCACTGGTATCTGTGTGCTTTCAGCCAATCAGATGATGATGACACGACCAGCTTGGTTTGGTCATGCTCTTGGTCGGCTCGGTTCCTGGTGCCAGTGGGAAAGCACCAAAAGATAGCGATATATTTACATGAATATCACAGCGCAGAAGTAGGTGGGAATATTTATAGGTCAGAAATGTCAGTGTGGACTAAGGAAATCTCAAAGATAAAAATACTCCGCGGTTCATTCCAACCTTGAGATGCCACAGGAAAATGCAGCCCAAGAAAAACGTAACTGTCTGTTCCAACAGGTACCAGGCACAGATCTGACAAGCAAAGAGAAAAGATCATGACTAGTGATGATTAACCAATAGAGCAGTATTAACCAATAGTGACCTTCAACACACCCTGTTCCTCAAAAGGATTTTATCACCATGGAAACAGTTGTCACAGAGAGAAAACATGCTTGGAATTATTCTTCTTAAAACAAAAAAAGGATGTGAGTCTCCTTTTCCTTGAGGTTGCATGGCGGTAATACAAGTTCGACAGAGAAACATAATCAAATGCTGGACCTTCACAAAGCTCTGTAAGAAAAACACTCAAAATGAAGCACTGAGCTGCTCCTTCCTCACCCTCCCTGTACCATAATTCCAGAATGAAATGAACAAATATGGTTCCGGGAAAAGTCATGGCTAATGCAGTAGTTTTCCACTAATTTGCTGGACCTACTGCAGGTAATAGCAAACCATCCACAGACCCATATACATCTTGATTTTCATGTACTTGCATACGATAACTGATAAATTACCATGGTGCTGAGTTTTTGGGGGGGCAGTTGCTGGGTCAAAATTGCAATTAATGGACAAGACCAGCATTGCACATGTACTGTGCTGGCACTTTGCCCCCCTGCATTGTTAATCCCGTATAGGTGTACAAAATAATAGGTGATGTGTGCAATTGGTACATATGTGCGTTAACACATAAGGTAAGCAAGATGCAGTTTTCACTCCCCGCCCCCCCAATGAGCAAACATCACACTCTCTGTATGTCTATCAGATGAAAGGCATTGTTTTAGAGCAATGAAAAAGACCTCGATTTTGATTTTCAGAGATCACTGTGATGAAATATGAGTAAAGTGTGGCGTCAGTGTAGCTATTAAAGGTTACACCACGTGAATAATGCTTCTTCCACTGCACGGAATGTGACACAGAACACAGAAGCAAAGCATGCTTCTCTGGTATGTTCAGTCAGGTGTTACACTCTCCACGGCGCCCATAGGAATGCAGTTCAGAAGTTCTGCCTGGGACGGAGAGCAGGAGACCTGCACGTTTGGGACAGTGACACAGATGTGGGACAGATGTCACCAGAACCGAGGGGACACAAATTTGGCACAGGTGACACAGGTAGTAGCCTTCTGCCAGAGCAACCTAACAGCAAGAATGGAAGCTCTGACATCATCAGTGTACCATGCCGGGGGACCCGACCAACTGTGGGACCTCAGGGACTCGGATGTGACAGTAGATTGGCTTGGGGACATCTGAAGACACACAGAGCCGCAGGCTGGTGGCTCCGTAGTTTGGGGACGTCTGAAGACACACAGAGCCGCAGGCTGGTGGCTCCGTAGTTTGGGGACGTCTGAAGACACACAGAGCCGCAGGCTGGTGGCTCCGTAGTACAGTGTGTGACTAAACACCAGGGCCTGTCTGCTTGTGTGGAGTCCCTATGCTGTTCAGCTCTCTGCTGTGGTCACAAGGCCAGAAAAGATGCATTTTAAAACACATCACTACCCTTACTGTGTGTGTGTGTCGCAACTCCACCAGGCTTCTGAAACAAATTAAGTTTGTGTTACAAGGTACTACTGTATGTGAGTAAAATATCTAGAGGTTTAGATGGTTTTAAATAATATGTAATCTTAGACAGCAGCACCTTCTTAGAAACCTCTGATTAGACGTTTATATAAGTAGCGTGACTGTGACTGTGTTTATATCGTTGTGTGTGCTGATACAGTATGTGCCTATGTTAATATCCGACGTGTTTACCGTTTGTTGTAATTATCCCTTTTGAGTATAAGTAAGGTCGAACAGCCGCGTTTCGCGTGTGTGCACATTGTTTGCGCTTTTCTGAGATGCTGCTGCGTTTGACGTGTGCCGTGCACGTCAGCCAACACAATAACGGGAGTGGCGCTCCAAACGTCTGTCTTGACTGTGTGACTAAAGCCATTTCAGTTTCCGCCGGAGAGCCGCCTGAGCCGAGTACGTTCGTAGTCTGCGTATTTCCATTAAAACCCCTCAGGCACGGAGTGATTAGCTACACAAGGCTGGATTCACCGCACGGATCGCTGCGGTGCTTGTACGGGGACGGCGCTGTTTGGAATAAAGTTCCCACCTTGAACGAGTCCTCGGGAACGCGCGATGTGGGGAAACGCGCCGGCTCCAGGTGAGCGCAGTGGACACCCGCAAACGCGCACGGGCAAGACACTGCCCGTACACAATCATTTTAATTGCTGCAAAATATATAGTATTATATTCATAATAATTTCAATTTTAGATAAATTTTAGATTTAATTAATAACTAATTGATAACTAATTATGGCAATGCAATTATAAAATATGTTTTTTTTTCTGGAGTCTGGTGATTACTCATGGTTTACCTTATCATCTGTGCTACCTTGGATAGACTCTAGGTCCTCTCTGACACTGTAGGATAAGGAATTTGTTACGATGGGGCGTCATAAAGAAGAAATGATCCATAGATCAGCTCCAACAAACAGAAGACTTAACTCAAAAATAACAGGAAGGGGACCAAGAGGGTCAAAACTAAGCTAAGGTGGGGAGCAAAACCAGGAACATCAAAACCAAGGGTAGGTAAGAAAAATCAGGAAACTACAGACTAGGGTAACTAGAAGCACACAGCAACACAGGGAACCAGCACAACTACAAACACACAGTAACAACTACAGGAGGAATAGAACTGAGGAAAAGGACAAAGCCAGGCACTTAAATACATTCATAACAGGACTAAACAAGGGACAGATGTGGTTTATAAGAACTAAGGGCCAAGAAACGATAGCTGGTCACTCCATCTGGTGTCTTTCCTTTCATGTCTTAATTGATTGCATAAAATCTCAAATAAAGTTGTAATGTTTTAAAAGCACAAGTGTATATGCCAGAGACCAGTCTGAAGAGGGGAAGTGATACCCTTAAGATTGATTTGACCTGAGCAGGTATTTCTGCTTTTAAGGTTCCTGATTTTTGTGTTTATCGAACCTGTACCTTCCTCATCTCAGACATGCTACACATTAGTATTAAAATGTACACTAACTTTAATACTTACGTATTACGTAATATTTACGTATCAGATTCTTATGTCCTAAGGAAAAGAAGCGATTAGGATTAAGGGCCTTAGTCAAAGTAACATCACTCTGGCAGGTATGGGATTTAATCCAGTGACTCTGCTCACAGATGCAGAACCACACACTCCAAAGTTACATGTGGAGAATCACGGACAGCGGAAATGATATTGTGCTTATTGGTCTGCCAGATTTAGGCTCATGGTAGCTTGTTTAAGTGCAGAGATAGTGACTCGAATTTGCAACTCGGACTCCAGTCGCCCAGGAGTGGCTCTTAAATTGACTTCTGACTGATGAACAATAACGAGTCTTTTTAACTCCGTTTATAATTTATGCACATACGATTACATTGAGTGTACAACACTCCCCAAACTTTAAAGGCGTTAAATACATTACGATGTGCTGCTGCGCACTTAGCATAAGAACTGGAGCCTGAGGAAGGTGACGTCAGATGATAACAGACAACACGTTTTTCCTGTTTTGCCACTAGTACAAATTGTGGACAAATTGTGATATGACAAAGCGTGGGGTATTCCGAATGTTATTCCGAGTTACATTAGACGGCACCACTTATAAATAGGCGTTGCTTAATCTCTGTTGTAAATTCACATTGCGTTGTTATGCAGTCACACAGATTGGCACTTCTTCATTGTGTAAACGCCGTGTAGTGTTGTCTTAAAAATTATTCGGATATCCCTCACGAATTATTATTTAAGGATTTTTAATAAAGTAAAACCATAACGCCACCAAATAATTCAGTTGAATAGTAATACGCGCTCTCTAGGTATCTAAAAAAGCTGCACCGCTACACGCATTCATTTCACTTTTCAAGATGAAAGACAAAGCGATTTTATCCATTATTTGGAGACTTTGCTTTATAACGATGTGTAAAAATGAAAATGACGATCTAGTGTAAATATGCATTTACTTTAGCATCACGACAAACGGGCTCTAGGTTACACTCATTCCAGTTTAACGTAGTTGAGGGCGGAGTCCGACATGCTCTGGTCCGGCTCCAGACCGGTCTGACGTGCTTTCAGTCCATCAATTTGTTAATACACGTATGATTCAACTCGGGAATTTATGAGAAAATTATTTCCTGCAAGGGATGTCTTCATCATGATATTATTTTTGAGAAAGTATTACTTTTAAAATATACATTAATAGAAAAAAACAGATAGGTGGTTAAATAGGTGTCAGACGGTGACTTGAGACTGACACATTCAATCTCCCCCTACATCTGCCACAGGTAGCCACCTCCATATATTTACCAAAATTGAGTGTGTTTTATAGCACATGTGTAGCAGTAGAGTATGTTTCACTGTGACTGTACAGTATCTTTTAGTGTGGAAGTTTATAATGTGTAACAGCACAGCTTGCTTTAGTGTGTGTGTGACAGTACAGTGTGAGTATGACGTGACAGTATGTTTGTAAAATACTGTATGTGTGAGAGTACGCTGTGTGTAACATTACAGTGAGTTTATGTATGTGATACAGAATACAGTGTGTGATATTTTAATACATTTTTGTATGCTTTTGGTGAAAAAGTACAATATGTGTTGTGGAAAATTCCAGTCGGAGCCCTGGTTTGTATATGAAGAGAATATATTATTACTGCTCTGACTAAGAAATTACAAAAAATCAGCGCTGCTTGCAGTCTACCCTTTACTGCTTGAGCAGAGTACACACGCACATCAGCGAGTGCGGAGGCAGCGTGTGCGGAGGCAGCGAGTGCGGAGGCAGCGTGTGCGGAGGCAGCGAGTGCGGAGACAGCGTGTGCGGAGGCAGCGTGTGCGGAGACAGCGTGTGCGGAGACAGCGTGTGCGGAGACAGCGAGTGCGGAGGCAGCTAGTGTGGAGGCAGCACGCATTTCTCAGGGCAGTTAAAGGGCCTTCAGGAGGATTACTGCATAATTTTGAGATATTATTGTATTGACTTCTACAGACAGAACATACGTTGCACGTAGGTCTAGTTACTAGGTCATATTGTACCTGGACCTAATTTAAACAAGGTGATTACCACCAATCAAGGCTGGAGAGGAAAGAGCGGGTAGCTGGGCAAAGCCAGGAAGAAGTGTGGCCACTTCATCTTCCCAGTGACAGCAGCAAATGATTGGGACTACTAAAGAGATACTACTCGAAAGGCAATGTGTAGCACTTTTTACATCATAATTTTTACAGCAGTGCCACTACACCAGACAGAGTTATTATAGTCTAACCATGTTAAATAACATTCCTCAGCCGTCAGTTTTCTTCAACAGTATTTGTAAGCGTGTTTGTGCCATGGTGCAGTATGTGTGCAAGCACAGGGGTGGGCAATCTTATCCGCAAAGGGCCGGTGTGAGTGCGGGTTTTTAGGATAACCTGTTGGTCAGCTGTTCAAACCCAGGTGTGAGGACTCCTCAGCCAATCAGTCCTCGAATTAGTGATCTAATTTGGGAGCTGCAGCCTGCATATACACTGGCCCTTTGCGGATAAGATTGGCCACCCCTGGTATAATATGTGTGCGAGAGTATAGTATGTGTGTTTGTACGACTGCGTTTACCATATTTTTTGCCATATTTATTTGTTTCTGGAGAATAAAAATGGCAGCGATGAGGCTGTTTGGGTGACCAATGTAAATAAGGAAGATGCATGCGGCTGAATAGTTCTCTTAGTTAATGCATGAAGCCAAACGGTGACTTATTTAGTGTGCCTTATTATAAAGACATTCTGAAACTCAGAACAACTTTCATTAGAAGGAAGATGACTCCTTGTTGGTCCCCCGTCCAAGGCAAATAAAGTTAAACATAAAATTGTAAATCTTGAAGTTCAGTGCCTACACTGTCAGTCAAATGTTTTTGCACACACTGAGATTATCTAAACCTGCATGTTACTCCCTTAACATTGATTAAAAATACACTCAATATTCTTTGGTAACAAATAATTCTTAGCAAGAAAATGCCATGTCTTTGATTCATTAATGTAACCTCCTCTTATTTCATAACAATAAGAGGTCTCTTCCAGGTGCTCCAGTGCCCTCCAGAAACAAGAAAGTAGGTGAATTATCAGTATAATGCAGATTGAAGGAATAATATTTGTTAATCTCATCACTGTAAAGCATAAGGAGTTAGCAGGAGGAGGAATAAAGTGTGTCCTCCCATCATTGTGAAGCACACGGTGGTCTTATTGGAGAAATAAAATGTCTCCTCCCATCACTGTGAAGCACACAGTGGTCTTATTGGAGGAATAAAATGTCTCCTCCCATCACTGTGAAGCACACGGTGGTGTTATTGGAGGAATAAAATGTCTCCTCCCATCACTGTGAAGCACACAGTGGTCTTATTGGAGGAATAAAGTGTGTCCTTCTATCACTGTGAAGTAGATGAAGATATTACTGGACGAATAAAGTATGTCCATCTGTCGATGTGAAGCAGACAAAGGTCTTGCTGAATAAACAGCACTGTAAGACTATAAAGCCTCAGCAGTTAGGTAGCTCAATGTACGCAGAGTTTGCAGGAAGTATTCCGGCCTTACTGCAAATATTGGCTCTCCAAATAAAAATATGTCTGTTTTCTTTGTTCTGGTCTGATTCATGATTGAAGTATTATATTGCCAAACAGTCTTTCATCCCTGCCCACTCCCTGTTTAATACCTACAACCCATTGTTGTACAAAAGTGAACTTCACACTGCCAAAGGCTAGACTGCAATAGCTGATGCCCAGCAAAATCAGAGTGTTTAATGGATGCATGACCATGTGTGCTATTATATACAAGTAGAATGGAATAGGAATAGGAATGACTATTATGTAAGTGTGTAACTCCCAGTGTTACTGGAATGATCCTCTGCTCTGCTGTCTTGCAGAATAATGGCCTGTGCAGACTGGGGCATACTGGGAGATAACAGACTTTTGATGAAGGCTCTTCTGTTCCTTGCTGTATTTGCCTGCCATGCAGGCACAGGTAATGTACTTTTTTCATAGCTTCTTAGCAGACACTTTAATGCACAACTGTCATTGTAAGTAAGAAACTGTTCTTATTGCTGTGGCTGGTAAAATAAAGGTTAATGAATAAATGAACACCTTTATTCATCTGCATGCCCCTTTATGTACTCCTGGACCGATCGGGGTCTAAGTCAGGGCTATTCAACTCACGGTCCTCAAGAGCTAAGGCCTGCTGATTTTCCAGCCTTCCTTCACCTGTGAGCCAGGTGTGAAGCCTCTGACCAATCAGAATCAGTAATTATTAAACCAACTACCTGGGAGAACTGAAAACAAGGCCTGGATTTGGAATAGCGGGCCTGAATTGAATAGAACTGGTCTAAGTGGTTAAGTGGCTATCAGTTTTATAGAACAGGGTTTGTCCCTGTAAGCAATTATAATCTTTCTGAGCCAAATTGGCCACCCTTCCATTAAATGTGTAGCTGTTTGTTGAATTTTCCAAGTGCACATATCTCACTTCCCCTGACACTTCACATTGAAAAGAGAATAAAATAACTTCCTCTCTTTTAGTTCAGGGTTAACAGGATTTTTTTAAACAGTTAAATTCACTTTTATTCCCTTCAGAGAAATCCTTCACAGAGTCCTGTCACTGCAGGCTAAGTGAAATGGGATCTGTCCTTTACAGAGTGACATAACTGCATAGTTTGGGGGGGGGGGTACGGGCTCTATCCTTCATAGAGTGACATCACTGTAGGCTAAGAGGAACAGGCCCTGTCTTTCATAGAGTGATGTTACTGCAGGCTTAGAGGAACAGGCTTTATCTTTTTTTAACGTGACATCACTGCAGGCTTGGGGGAACAGTCTCTGTCCTTCACAAAGTGACATTACTGCAGAGTTGGAGGGAGTGGCATCTGTCCTTCACAGAGTGATGTCACTACAGGGTTGGGGGGAATGGCCTCTGTCCTTCACGGAGTGACATCATCGCAGGGTTAGTGGGAGCCGCCTCTGTCCTTCACAGAGTGATGTCTTGACAGGGGTTGGGGAACAGCATCTGTTTTTCACATAGTGATGTTACGGCAGGCTTGGGGATATTGGGCTCTGTGCTTCACAGAGTGATGCTGGGCGGTATTGGGTTCTGTCCTTAAAGAGCAGTTAACAAATAAAAAAAGACCATGATGGCAATTAAAACAACAGACCATAAAGTAAACCTTTTATCATATAGGGATGGAAGACTTTGGAGACGGAAGGCCTGGCTAGGTGGCCTCCCAGGGCACACAGAGGAAACAGCAGAGCAGAACATTACTACATATCTGCTACATTTTACTATGGCGTTTCATGACAAAAATGCTGATTATGTCCCACTCTTCTCTTTTCTAGTGGTGGAGACAAGCTTCTTGGGCGGGTTGAAGGCCGTGTTTTCAGGTGACTGTAATGATCGGTGGACCCTCCTAACACAGAGACGCCTGCCTCTGGAGGCCCAGCTGTGCATGTGTGTGCATATCCGCGTGCTGTCGCGGGACGAGTGGGTGGCTTTTACTTACGACACCCCATGGAGGAAGCAGCCAGAGCTGGGCCTGCAGGGTGACAAGGAGGGTCTGTTTGTGTGGCTGAGAGGGAAGAAGCTCCACTTTCCTGTGCAGCTGGTGCCTCAGGCCTGGCATCATGTGTGTGTGGCACATAATGCACAGAACAAGAGCCTCGTCCTGCAGGTGGACACTATGCAATACTGGCAGAAGGTCTACACCAGTTCAACAAACACACAAGTTGGGCAGTTGATGCTGGGTTGTGGGGACATCTTGGGCCAGGTGGCCCCCATAGAACTGTACATGTTCCGTATGTGGGACAATGCTAGTTACCACAGTGACTGCAAGGATGGAAACTTGGTTACATGGACCTCGGAGCTGTGGAACCAGCACGGCCGGAGAACAGTGCCAGATGTTACACTGCCCTGTGGTGAGTTCTGAGCCATCTCACAGCTGTCAGAATCTGTACTAGTTAGAGGGAAGATATACCCGCAGATGGCTGTAAGGAGCACAGTTTTATGATTGTACTGGCAATATCAAATAATCCCAAATCCCCATCATGGTGGAGCAGTAGATCCTGAACTTGCAATGTATTTGCTAGGATGTGTGTATGTAGCTATATGCTTTGGTATCTGTACATGAACTTACTTAATGTCACTATCTTCTTTCAGGTCATCTTCGTGTCAAACGTTCAGGTGAGCATGGAAAAGTTCTACATGAGTATTTGGTTCCATATTCTTCACGTCTTTCTTTTCTTTATACCTGCATTGAAAATATCAAACTCAGCAATTTTTCATGCTTGTTTAGGAAAGGGTCATTTCTATTATACTGTGTCAAGGTGTTTTATTTTTCTGAGGACAAAATTTGACTAACTGGGTTCTGTTCACATTTCAACAAGAGTATGTTAGTAATAATAACTCAGTCCCTGGGGAAAAATACTCTTGCCTCCTGCAACTTGCTTTCTGTAGGGGAGAGCAAGCTGACTGTGAAGGGCAGCCACCCAGGGAGCTGGGGTTTATGGGCCTTGCTCAAGGACCTGCAGATGTGCTGAGACCAGCAAACTTCTGATCACAGGCACAGAGGCTTAGCCTACTACCCTAATACTGCTGAAGTCAATTTTAGTTTACTTTCCTAGAGCAGGTACTGTTCTACATGGATGAGACTGGATCAGTCCATGTTACTCACTCCATATGCTTCATTTTCAGCTTCAACTGACTCTTCATCCACATCTTCTCAAGCCTTGTATCCATCTACAACCACTGTTCCATCATCAGCAACCTCTCAGCCATCTCCAACTCCTTTAACCACTATTGCATTATCAAATGTCTCATCTACCTCCAATTCTTCTGCCACTTCTGCAACTACTCTTCCATCTACAACAACCACGTTGACCTCATATCTATCTACACCTTCTCCAACCACTCTTTCATTTACAAGTACTTCTCATCCATCTGAAACTTCCTCAAGCACTTTTCTATCTTCAGCAATTCCTTCAACCTCCCATTCACCTGCAACTTCCCCAGGCACTCTTTCATCTTCAATAACTTCTTTAACCTCCAATTCATCTGCAACTTCTCCAACCACTCATTTATCTACAAGTACCTCTCATCCATCTGAAACTTCCTCAAGCACTTTTCCATCTTCAGCAATTCCTTCAACTTCCTATTCACCTGCAACTTCCCCAGTCACTCTTTCATCTTCAATAACTTCTACAACCTCCGATTCATCTGCAACTTCTCCAACCACTCATTCATCTACAAGTACCTCTCATCCATCTGCAACTTCCCCCACCACATTTCCATCTTCAGCAATTCCTTCAACTTCCCATTTACCTGCAACTTCCACAGGCACTCTTTCATCTTCAATAACTTCTTTAACCTCCGATTCATCTGCAACTTCTCCAACCACTCATTCATCTACAAGTACCTCTCATCCATCTGCAACTTCCCCCA
>JABFEA020000052.1:6777614-6788569 GCA_019775915.2 Cyphomyrus plagiostoma
GCGCCTCCCTTCCCTTTTGTTATCCTACATACAGTCTGGCTCCTTTCTTAGTCACTGAAGGCTGAGGCTCCATGCAGCGCGATCCTGGCCTTTGGATCCTCTACCTGGTTGCTGATCAGCAGCTGTTCAGGCCTCTGGGCACCTGAGCCTGGCTGTTTGCTAGTAGCTCTGGTCACCACACTGTGGCACAACCCCAAGGTCACAGGACCCGTGGGCACACGCTGGCACAGCAGGCAGCAGTGGAATCTTGCATGTGATCCAGCATCCCACAGTATATAATCTCACCCACAGGGAACCATGGGCATGAATGGCTGTGGGCAGTGGCAGTCTTTGCTGCTGTTGTCATCATTGCAGTCATCATAATTCTGGCATGCGTCATATGGAGGTACAATGTTTAAGTTATTCATTTAAATAGTTATTTACATGACCTGTATAAATTTTGAAACGTTGTTGGTTTAGCTATTAAAACTATATTTACACCAATCTGTTTCTCTGAGGCGGAGAAATGGAGAGAAAGGAAAAAAACAAAAGAATGAGCGTCAGCAGGGTCAGCAAATGGAAGATGTCCGTCAACCCATGAATGAGGACGACAGTGGAAATGAGCAGAATGATCCTGAGGAAGAAAAACTGACCAGTGACCCAGAACCCTGACAGGACCTGAGGCAGGAGCTCCAGACCTGAGGACCATAATCAGAACCCAGAGTCCAAGAAATGAAACCTGCTCTGCACATGTTGTATATATTTGTATAATAAGATTTATTATGTTTGTGAACGTTAATAAATTAAAGAAACTCATTCTGTAGATATCTAACACTATTGTTAAATGAAAATGTTTCATTTATATTGAGAGCACTTTTCAAGGCACTCAAAGTACTTTACAGAACCAATGGGGAACCACTTCACCCACCCCCACTGTGTAGCCCCCCCACCTGGATGATGACAGCAGCCATTCTGCACCAGTACGCTCACCACAGAGTAGCTAAGGTGGTGAAGGGGCAGGAGAGAATTCACCAGTTAGATATAGGTGATGATTAGGAGTCCAGATTTGTTAGGACCCCAGTGGGCAGTATTAGGCAGGACATTGGGCTACCAGCCCTACTCTCTAGACAGGACATTGGGCTACCAGCCCTACTCTCTGGACAGGACATTGGGCTACCAGCCCTAATCTCTAGACAGGACATTGGGCTACCAGCCCTACTCTCTAGAAAGATGCACCTCAAAGGGATCTTTGATGACCTCAGAGAATCAGGACCTTGGTTTTCCATCTCATCCAAAGGACGGCAGTATTTTTACAACACAGTGTCCCTGTCACTATACAAGCTAACAATTAGCAGGTAGTAAATATACCACCACCTCCTTCCCCACACACAAACACACACCCTGGAGGCATGGTTCAAACCCCCAGCCCTGGACGTGTGAGCCTCCTCACCTCCCTCTGACCACAGCCACGGAAAGCAGACGCCCCAAAGCTGGTCCACCCTGTAATGCCGACGGCTTGTAACGACAGCACCTGATAAACCGCCCTGGCTGGCAGTAACCGGCGCCCCCCCTTCGTACCCGGATGCTGGCGTCCTTCCTGGCCAGCTCCGTCCTGTTCAGCTCCTTCCTCAGGACGTCAGATCAGCCAGGGAAGGCAGATGAACAGACCACAGTTATGATCACAGATAAGGAGGAGCAGTAGGTGATCTCCTCCCAGCCCCCCAACCACCTCCTCACCCGCGATCTCCTGCACCTTCAGGATACTTAACAGCAGCCAATAAGCATTGGAGGCATTTAACATAAATGTGGGACAGTTACGTTACTGCACTCTTCTAAAAGCCAAACTCACGTGAGGGCGGGAAAGTCTGAGAGGGGCGGCTTCACGCAGGCGGTCTGCACATGCTGTGATCGGTGAGGGAACAACCTACAGCTACGTCCATTCAGCCTCTGGAAAACAGCGCCTCCACCAGGGCCAAGCTGAGCATAGCGTTTAGCTGTGGAGATTCCTAAATTCGACAATGATTTCTTTGGTCTTTGTGATATTTAATGTGAGGTTCTCATCCTCACACCAGTCTATCAACCTATTTCCTCTCTATATTGTGTTTCCTTATTGTCTGAAATCAGTCCAAGAACTGTTGTACCACCTGCAAATTTAATTATTGTATTTGTGTGGTGTACAGGAGTACAATCAGCTGTGTATGTTGAATACAGCATGGGGCTCGGAACGCAACCTTGTGGCACCCCAGTGCTGAGAGTCAGACTAGGAGAAAGATGTGTGGGGAGTGTGTCTGATTGTCTGTGGACGTTTGGAGAGAAAGTCTAATCCACAAAGTGCTTCTGGAACCCAGGCTGCACATTTTGTTAACCAGCCTACTGGGGACAATATGATTGAATGAGGAGCTTTAATCAATTAAAAGTATTCTGACATACGCCCCCTACTGGTCCAGGTGTGTAAGAGCTGTGTGCAGGACAGTAGCAATAGCATCTTCAGTGGATCGGTGAGCTCTAAAGGCAAACTTATGTAACTCAAAGTTAATGAGGAGGCTGGATTTGATGCGTGGTAAAACCAGTTTCTTGAAACGTTTTGTAATAATGGGGGTGAGTGCTACCGGTCTGTAGTCATTTAAGCAAGTGACATTATTCTTTTTAGGGACTTGTATGATTATGGCGGTTATAAGGCAAGCGGGTACAACAGCCCGGGACAGAGATTGATTAAAAATGTGTATAAACACTTCAGCCACCTGGGCAGCACAGTCTCTGATCACTCTCCCTGGAATACCATCTGCCCCTCCAGCTTTCTTGATGTTCACAGGGCTAAAGATCCTTCTCATGGATCTGAAGGATCAGAGGGGGGTCCACAATAGCGTCAGGTGGAGTCGCTATACTATTATCAGTTCCTAAATTTCTAAAACATGCAAAAAAATGATTATGCTCTTCTTCCAGGTGAATGTTATCATCTGGAATTGGTTGCTGATTGCCTCTGTTATTTGTAATATGCAGGATGTCTTGCACATACATGTTGGGTCCCTGTTTGAAAAATGATCCTCAGTCTTATCATTGTAAACAGCTTTAGTCTGCTTGATGCCCTCCTTCAAGTTGTATCTGGCTATATTGTACTGCTCTCTGTCCTACGATCTGAGTGCTGCATTTCGCTCCCTCAGCAGTGTTTGGACCTCCCTCGACATCCAAGGTTTCCTGTTTCGGAAAACTCTGATGCATTTGTTTGTGGTAATATTTTCAATACAGGTCCTAATATAGCAGAGAATAGAGGTCAGAGAAAAGGTTTCAATTGGTCCTTTCAAAGCAGTCTTGAAGCTGTAAAGCTGCATCCTCAGGCGATTAGCGAAGTGTAGCTGGACACCAAAATCTAACTCCTGTCTGTCAGGGACTGGTCCGGGGAAACACCGATGATGTCACGCTTAGTTTCCTGTCACTACACCATGCCCCCAGGGAAGCTTGTGTTACAAAACTGGCACCATCAGGGAGGTCTCTTCCCTGCCTAACCCGGTTTACTGGCAGAACCGGTTGGACGCAGAATCGGTTGGTGCCTACAGATACAGAAAGCTTCTTAGCTGGCTGAGAGTTTGAGTGTTTGCTCCTAAGTGCCCTCTTCCTGACCACTTGTGTTATAAATCCTGATTCTGCCCTCACCTTTTGCCTAGCCCTCTGATCGTCAGGTGTCACCTGACCTCCTTCCTGTCTACTGACTCGACTACATCCAGAGATCAAGATTTGTACATTATATATACTTATACAAAGCCTATAAAGTTAATCCTAAATGATCGAATAATCAGTGCATTATAGTTGAAAATAAAATAAGTCAGATCCGAAAAAATAAGGATGCACCAAACATATGACAGGCACTGTCGTTCAATAAAGGCATGAATTACATGCATTACACTAATTACATATACTGCCAGGAAATGTATGCAATGCCGAAAACCCCAATATAATTTTCAGTTTGTTATCCATTAAGGATGTGTCAGTAATCGCATACACATCATCAGACATAAGCTCTACACTAACATCAAACACATCCACATCACAAGGGTACAGTCTTTATATGTATAGTCTTTATATGTACAGTCTTTATATGTACAGTCTTCTTGCCATACCTGTGCTTCAGTTGTTTCACAAGTTGCACAAAGTTCCAAGCTCCATACAAATCAGGCACAGCTTACATTAGCGTTGGCCGATAGTGGGTAGCACGAGAAATGCAGCTTGACCTGATTCAAAGACCGTTCCAGGCAGTTGCCACTTCATCAAGCTCTTCCTAAAAAAATTCAAATGATGGTATGTACAAGGTTGGAAATAAATGTAAAAAGTATTTAGTACCTGAAAACTGATTATACTGTCAAAAATGTATTCTGTAACATATTCTGTTACAGTACTAAACCTTTATCGTATTCAGAATACATTTAGTATATATTTTCAGTATAGTTTCCAAAAACCACATCATTTATGTTATATATTGATTTATTGATTTATTATTTATATATGAATATATTGGGGCAGGTTTATGTAGTACTATTCAGTTTTTTAAATAGTCTGTAATAAAATGGCCAGGGACTGCAGGAAATTTACTGGCCAGTTAAGGGACACTGGTTATGGTAGATGCATGGGCTTATTTGGCGCAGGCAATTTGTTGGTCAGAAGGTAGTACTGTCACAAAACACAAAACTGTTTTGTGTCACAAGTCTCCTGTACTTGGACCCAAAGTGACATAGACAGTTATAGCATCATTAACAGAGAGACACAAATTTTTGCGTGTCTGTATCATGGGTTTTCTGTCTTCCATGATTAAGTTTAAGTCTTTGAAGACACCCACTGTGCCCAACGACAGCATCTGTAAATTAACCAGCAATAACTCGAGGGTCACTGCTGGTTATGTAAGCTTCTAACCAGATCATTTCACATGAGAAGCCAGCCATGCATCCATTGATGCATGTCCCATATGGCATTAACTTAGCATATCCATCAATGTGCCAGACATAATTTGGCCTGCAACTGTTATATACATGTCTTCTGTTGCGGTTCAAAGTCCGCAGGGCTGCATCTTCTTCCTCCAGCAAACACAAGGTCAGACAGAGAGTTTCTAAATCAGTTTTTATTCCGGACATCCAGCATTTCTGGTGCATCCACCTGTCACCATGTTGTTGGCCTGATGTTTGAAACTGATGCTGGATAAAAGTAGCAACATTTGCTTCATCTGCTTTATTCTTTCTCCTCCAGAGATGATTCCCCCTGTGTTTTCTCTTCAGAATTCTATGGCTCCAAAATGACTTCAAAGTCACACGTTTTTAGACCCTGAAGTCCAGATATGCTGCCATTCCCTGTTCAGTGATTGTAAGTAAAGTGAGGCTCAATAACTCAACTCTAGCAAAAGCGCCTCTTGTGATCCAGACATCAGTCATTATTATTATACTTTCTGCCATGGGGGTCTATGGTCCGTAGAACCCTTTGATGGATTGTGGATGAAATCTGGCATTTTGATGGAGGATATTCCAAAGTATTGAGTCATCAAATTTGGGGTCAATCCATCCATCGCAGTAACTCCACCAGCAAGTTAAATTTCAAGGTACATTTTTGCATATAATCTTTCAACAGTTTGATTAGGTTTTGATCTTGTTGCTCCTTGAAACCTTTGGTCATCTCAATTCATGTGCCCCCATTGCCACTAAAGTCTGCCATATTAGATTTTCCACCATTTTGAAGCTTTGGATTCTCTATCAATTGTAAACTAGTCCTGTATTGTTGATCCTATCATGACCAAATTTGGCATGTCCTGTCTACAGATGATTCTGGCCAAAAGTTATTAAAAAAAATTAGCTTTGGAAGTTAGCTATATCTCAGCAATGCCAAACTTGGATTACTTGATTGTTTCTGGGATATTGGGTAACCATTTCATTTAATGAAATATGCCTGCATCAGAGGCATAATATCAGAAAAATTGAAAAAAATCCAATGCCTATCATTTTGGAACTAAGGCAAATGTTTAAAGTTAATATCTTGTGTATCTTCACAGTAAAGGACCAATGCTGAGAAAGTATGAAATCTCTGTGTTGGCTGTATTGTTGGTAGTCTTTGTATTATCAATTTTTAAACACTGATGTATGCATGTACAGTGGTACCTCAGTACTCAAACTCATTAGAATTCGTAAAAGTTGAACCAACCAGTTAGAAAAAAAATGACCTAGAACTTGATCTGAATCTCAGAAGTCGAACTGTGAACGCCGACCTAAAAATTTGCGATTTAGGAACAAATTAAGGAATACAGAGTAATAATAAAAATAAACAATGGACCACATGGCATAGTCTAGTGATGGCGCAGTGTTGGGGTACATTCTTCATCGTTTTGGAAGCCATTAAGAAAAAAATGTTACGCACGGCATACAGTGTTGGTGCAGTGTTTGCAAGAAATTGGGAAAATGTGTTTAGTATATGCTCTTTTTGTTTTATCCTTTTCATTTTATTAAATGCTAAAATTTTTGGGGCCAGGAACCCAAGGCAGTTAGGCTGAACCCAAGCGCTAACCACTGCACCACTGTGACACCCCCACTTTAAAACACACATAGCAAAAAGCTTCTGCTGCATAACCAAAACCTTCAGGTATTGGTATACCTATGGCCATTCTTGCTTGGTTTATATCAGACCTCAGTGATCGTCAGTGTTATGTCTTCATTGGAGAACATAAAACTGCCACTTCTCTACTAATACAATAAACCCCTAAAGGGTCTGTTCTAGGTCCAATTCTCTTCAACATCTACCTGCTCATCGATATGGTCTCAGTTTCCACTGGTATGCCGAAGACACACAACTGTATATAAGTGTTGATTTAACTGCATCATCATCACCAGCCTCACTGGCTGATTGTATTCATGAAATCAAACACTGGATGCCAGCTAATTTTTTACAACGTAATCCTGATAAAACAGAAATTCTATTGATTGGTACTGAATCTGTCCTCTCTATCCTTCGTGGGTTAAAATTTGATGTTGAAGGTGGAGCCCATCAGGCCGTGTTTTTTGGGCGTGATCTTCAATCAGCTTCTTACCTTTCAGCCACACATCAGCTCACTGGTACACACAGCATTTTTACATCTCCGTAACACTGTTCCTGTGCACTCTTTCCTCACTGTGAAAGGTAATGAAACACTAATTCATGCTCTCATCATTATCCATCTGGACTATCGTAATGCATTATTTTATAGCCTCCCTACTAAATATATCAATAGATTACATTCTGCAGCTCGTTTATTTATACACACTGAAAAATCTGCTCACATCACTCCTGTCCTCTATGATTGGTTGCCTATCATCTATGATTGGTTGCCTGTCCTCTATGATTGGTTGCCTATCATCTATGATTGGTTGCCTGTCCTCTATGATTGGTTGCCTATCATCTATGATTGGTTGCCTGTCCTCAGTGATCGGTTGTCAATCTATTGGTTGCCAGTTTCTTCAAACATGAAATGATACTCATCACCTTTAAAGCCCTGTATGATTTAGCCCCTCATTATCTGCCTGAGCTACTGCTTCCTTACACTCTGGCCCTTTTACTAAGACCATCTGATGCTAACTTACTCACTGTACCTAAGCACAGGTTAATAACTATGGGCGGCAGAGCATTTAGTGTAACGACCCCTAAAATTTGGAATGCGATTCCCGTCATCAATTTTCATTAGGAAAAATTTATTATTCATTCAAAGCTCCCGTTAAAAACACATCTCTTCAATGAATACTATTCATCTTCTTGTTTCTAACTTGTACTGTCTTGTTAAATGCATTTTTTGTTGAATTGTAAAGTGTCCTTGACTGTATGCAAGACATTATATATGAAAAAGGCGTATTATTATTATTATTATTATTATTATTATTATTATTATTATTATTCATTGAAGGGGTTTTATGTCTAAGTGTTTAGTCTAAGAATCTCTAAACTCGGTGCCAAAATTTTTCCAAAACAATATAAAGGGTAATCTATCAGTATTTATAAAATATTATATTATATATTGTATTTTGAATAATATGTTTTTAGTTCTAAGTTTGTCTGTATGGTAGGGATTCACCAAAAATGCCCTTAGAGTAAAATTAACTCCCTCAATCTAGAACCATCATTATTTTTAATCTCTCCCACTGGGTGTGAAGCAGACTGTACCATCTTGGTTAAGTTATCATTTGTAATTGGGTAGTAGAGCTACACTCTATGATGTTTTTACAATGATGGAATCACCTAATGATGCATTTCTTAGAATATATCACTGTCATTAAGCAATGACATCACAGAGTGATGTGTTTGTTTGTTTGTTTGTTTGTTTATAATCCATTGTGCTGTGGAGTCAGCAAGTAGATATGATGGGAATTAGCAGCTCACTGGTATGAGAGGTTCATCCCAAGCTTTAGTCCATCATCTACAGTCACACCTGTTTAAGTACATTCCTTGAATTTAGCAATACCTTGGTGTAGTATTATAAGCAGTTACACTCTACAAAGCTACAGTTACTAACTTTGGAACAGAGAGAAATGTCTCTTGTGGCCGTCATTGGTCTGCTGTGGACTTTCTGGCCATGGCTGTGTTTGGGTTCCAGTGGTAAGTACAGCATTTCAGACACATTTCATCACACAGTGTGTTTTAGTTAATATTGTATAATTTTCTGCTTGTAGCACTTGGTAATGGATATGATTTTATCAAAATTAGGAACATGAACATGGCACCTTCTGTATGTCTAATTCATTGACATCTACGTCCGCAACTGACGGAGACGCAGTAAGAGTCTGTAGATTTAGCTTAATTTTGACGCTTTTCCCCACTCGGTCTGGGTCCCTGCTTGCTGCCTGTTTTTAGTGGTTGGACTCTCAGGTCTGTCATCCAATGAGCTCAGACACTGGTTTCAAACCCATGGTCTCAGGGACTTGGAACAGCTGGTTGCAATGAGCCTTGGCATCTCGTGTGTGTGATTCTAGCAGTTTCGTTTTGTGTAACAAACTTAATGTCTTATATATGCAATAATAGTAAAAAGCATAGAGTATGCAAGGTACACTTCTACTCCAACAGTTCAAAGATACGCAGTTATGATTCTTGTCTGTAAATTGCCCATAGTGTGTGTGTGTGTGTGTGTGTGTGTGTGTGTGTATGTGTGTCTATGTTTTACAAGAGATTAGCACCCCATCCAGAGTGTGCAAAATCATGTGGAAGATGTTAAGCATGATGATCTCAGAAACTATCACTGGAGGTTAGCGTCAGCATCAGTTGTTATGAAACGTCAACTGGGAGTGCAGCAGGTTAGTTTACACCAGCATCACCAAAAACACGTGAGTAATATGTCCATGTTACTACCATACTACAGCATCACTAGGTAACAGGCATTTTTGGCGATGGCAGTTTTGAAACTTTGAACATTCCAACACTTTTGAATCAGTCCTTTCAAAACATTTCTTAGCATTTCAAAACACTTCAGACTCAACATTGGCATCTAGTGGCGGGAGCTGTTACTGCACTTACTAATATGCTGAAGCTCCCCTTTCATAAAGCCAGTTCTTACCAAATTGTGATGTGTCACGACATGGCAATGACACATGCAGTCACATCGTGAATGGATGTGCTATAAGAAAGATCTTAAAATAATTAAGCTAAAACTCTGGGTTCATTTAAATCAGCACTAGATGAGTGTGTGGCTCAGTGAGCTGTGCCTGTAATCAGAAAGTCACGGGTGCAAACCCAGCCTTAGCATATCTGCTGCGCCTTGTGCAAGGCCCTTAACCCTCTGCTTCCTGGGTGCTGCTACAGGTCGCTGCCCTTTGCAGACAACTTACTCCACAAAGCTTAACTTGAGGGAGGCATAAAGGCAATTTCCCCATGGGGATTAATAAAGTATCAATTGTCATTATTAACAACTGAGCTATTAGTTAAGTTCTCCCCAAAAGAGCATGATGGTCTGAACGGCCTCCTCTCATTTGTAAACATCTTATGTTCTACAATCTTAGATTGTGGTTTGGAAAGCATGTTTCCTTTATAATGAGAAAACAGGCTGTTGACGGGTAGTTTGGTCATGGCTGGAGGCCACTGCAGTTGCTGGGGTGAACCTTGCGGACGTTGCAGGGTTAGGGTTAGCAGAATGAGGTTACGTTGTTTTTGATTCTGTGCAAATGAAAGATCGATCTACGGGCCAGATTTAATATTGAATTATACGTGTCTCGGGCTGGTGCTGAGACCTCTTAAGAGTGGTTAAAATATCCCTCAATGCCCCCTACGGAAAACAGCCTGTCCTCCGATTGCAATCACCTCCATTATTTCAGTAGTTGTGTGTTTAATTCTGATGCTGCTAACTTTGAATATTAATAGTTTAAATACTTCCTGGCACCGGTAGACTATGTCAAATGATATACCCTGCATCTCCACCCATTTTTGTTCCATCATCATAAAGCCAATCTATAATGCCTAATAATAATAATAATAATAATAATAACAATAATAATAATAATAAAGTGTAATATATTGATTCCGATGGGAAAAAAATCACACTATATTTCAAATTGTGCCACCGTTCACTGGATGCTTTTCGCAATGTGTGTGTGATTCTATGTTGTCTGTAAATTGCCCATAGCATGTGTGTGTGTGTATTACGTTTATATGACGAGAATGTATTACAATAAAAAGTTGGTTTTTGGCTCAGACATGTAGCCAAGTGAAAGTTGCAGGTTTATATGTGTGTGATCCTATACTGTCAATCCAGTGACCGCCAGTGTTCTCATTAAAACTCTGTTTTCAGAAATCCATGTGACCTGTGTCTTCTCTGAAGTGTGTGTGCTGCCCTGCAAATTTACCAAAGGTAGAGATGAACTCATCCACTGGTACAAAGGTGCAGCTCTGGTCCACAGCTTCTACGCCAACACGGACCAACTGGGCCTGCAGGATCCAGCATACAAATACAGGACCTCTATGGACAAGGAGCAGGTTGCCAAGGGCAACGCCTCCCT
>JABFEA020000052.1:6788669-6799508 GCA_019775915.2 Cyphomyrus plagiostoma
ACTGCCCCCGATGTCCACGCGATGCTGCAGATGCGTGTCAACCAGGACAGCCCCACAGCATCCAGAGCCTTAAGGAATTCCGGGCAGATCTCATCCACCCCCGGAGCTTTTTAACCACCTCAGCAACCTCTGTCCCAGAGATAGGCGAGTCCACCCCCATGTCCCCAGACTCTGCTTCCTCATTGGAAGGCGTGTCGGTGGGATTGAGGAGGTCTTCGAAGTACTCCCTCCACCGACCCAAAACATCCCGAGTTGAAGTCAGCAGCACCCCATCCCCATCGTAAACAGTGTTGATGTTGCACTGCTTTCCCGCATGGAGCCGCCGGATGGTGGACCAGAATCGCATCGAAGCTGTTCGGAAGTCGTTTTCCATGGCCTCACCAAACTCCTCACATACCCGAGTTTTTGCCTCAGCAACCGCCGAAGCCGCACCCCGCTTGGCCTGCCGGTACCTGTCAGCTGCCTCTGGAGTCCCACAGGCTAAAAAGGGCCGATAGGACTCCTTCTTCAGCTTGATGGCATCCCTCACCACTGGTGTCTACCAGCGGGTTTGGGGATTGCCGCCGCAACAGGCACCAACTACCTTACAGCCACAGCTCCGGTCAGCTGCCTCCACAATGGAGGTGCGGAACATGGCCCATTCAGACTCAATTTCCCCCACCTCCCCCGGGACATGGGTAAAGTTCTGCCAGAAGTAGGAGTTGAAACTCATCCTGACAGGGGATTCTGCCAGACGTTCCCAGCAGACCCTCACTATACGCTTGGGCCTGCCAGGCCGGGCCGGCTTCTTCCCCCACCAGCGGAGCCAATCCACCACCAGGTAGTGATCAGTTGACAGCTCCGCCCCTCTCTTCACCCGAGTGTCCAAGACATGCGGCCGTAAATCCACAAAGTCGATCATCGAACTGCAGCTTAGGGTGTCCTGGTGCCTAGTGCACATATGGACACCCTTATGTTTGAACATGGTGTTCATTATGGACAATCCGTGACGAGCACAGAAGTCCAACAACAAAACACAGCTCAGGTTCAGATCAGAGGGGCCATTCCTCCCAATCATGCCACTCCAGGTTTCACTGTCATTGCCCACGTGGGCATTGAAGTCCCCCAGTAGAACAAGAGAGTCCCCTGGAGGAGCGCTCTCCAACACCCCCTCCAGAGACTCCAAAAAGAGTGGGTATTCTGAACTGCTGTTTGGCGCATAAGCACAAACAACAGTCAGGACCCGTCCCCCCACCCAAAGACGAAGGGAGGTTACCCTCTCATCCACTGCAAAAATTATAATATTACATGAAATCAATAAAAAAAGGATTTTAAAAAGAGAAATGTCAATCCTCTGAAAAGTATAATCATGCATATGTACTCAGTACTTGGTTTGGGCCCCTTTTGCATGAATTACTGCCTCAGTGCGGCGTGGCATGAATGCTATCAGCCTGTGGCACTGCTGAGGTGTTATGGAAGACCAGGATGCTTCAATAGCAGCTTTCAGCTCTTTTGCATTGTTCGGTCTCATGTCTCTCATCGTTCTCTTGGCAATGCCCCATAGATTCTCTATGGGGTTCAGGTTGGGTGAGTGTGCTGGCCAATCAAGCACAATAATCCCATGGTCATTGAACCAGGTTTTGGTATTTTTGATAGTGTGGGCAGGTGCCAAGTCCTGCTGGAAAATGAATTTAGCATCTCCATGAAGCTCATCTGAGGAAGGAAGCATGAAATGCTCTAATGTCCTGGTAGATGGCTGCTTTGACTCTGGAAGCACAGTGGACCAACACCAGCAGATGACATGGCTTCCCAAATCATCAATGACTGTGGAAACTTCACACTGGACTTCAAGCATCTTGGATTGTGTGCCTTTCCATTCTTCCCCCAGACTCTGGGGCCTTGGTTTCCAAATAAGATGCATAATTTGCTCTCATCAGAAAAGAGGACTTTGGAACACTGAGCAACAGACCAGTTCTTTTGTTTTCTTTAACAAGGGCCTTTAACTGATGTTGTTTTTTGTTCAGGAGCGGCTTGACAAGAGGAATACGACATTTGAAGCCCATTTCCAGGATTTGTCTGTGTGTGGTGGCTCTTGATGCACTAACTCCAGCCTCAGTCCACTCCTTGTGAAGGTCCCCCACACTTTTGAATTGCCTTTTCCTGACAATCCTCTCCAGGCTGCGGCCATCCCTGCTGCTTGTGCACCTTCTTCCACACTTTTCCCTTCCACTTAACTTTCTATTAATGTGCTTTGATGGATGGATGGATGGATGGATGGATGGATGGATACAGCACTTTGAGAACATCCAACTTCTTTTGCAATTACCTTTTTGAGGCTTTCCCTCCTTGTGGAAGGTGTCAATGATGGTTTTCTGCCAGGTCAAACTGTCAGTTCAGTAGTCTTTCCCATGATTGTGAATTCTGCTGAACCAGACTGAGAGACCATTTAAAGGCTCTCTATTGTGTCACTTATACACAATACAATACTGAACGTTTTCACAATATTCTAATTTTCTGAGATTTTGAATTTGGGGTTTTCATAATCTGTAAACCATAATTATCAAAATTATAACAAATAAAGGCATGAAATATCTTGCTTTGCATGTAATGAGTCTATGTCATACATTTGTTTCACCTTTTAAGTTGAATTACTGAAATAAATGAACTTTTGCACAATATTCAAATTTTTCAAGGTTCACCTGTAATATGTTTAAGGTCCTGGCTTGTGACCAGTGCCAAAAAACTGGAAAACCTTTGGCTGTTGTGCAACCACTGCAGTGTATTAAGGTAAATATCAGTAGCATTTTAGTAGAAAATAGTAATCCATACATTATACAAATGTGATTCTTTTTTCATTGACAGATGTCTGGGAGCTAATTGGAATCGATCTAACTGGACCTCTTCCAAAAATGAAAGGGTGCAACATAGGGCTATGAGAATGATTCCTGGTCTTAGAGGAATGTCTTATGAGGAGAGGTTAGCTGAGCTGTATCTGTTCAGCCTCAAGCAACGGAGACTAAGGGGGGGACATGATCCAGGTCTATAATATTCTAACAGGTCTGGATGCTGTTCAGCCAAATGGCTATTTCAATTTTAGTTTAAATACTAGAACTCGTGGCCATAAGTAGAAATTAGCAGGAGAACATTTTAAAATGAATTTGAGGAAGCACTTCTTTACACAGCATGTAGTTGGAGTATGGAATAGTCTTCCTGCTAGTGTAGCACAAGCTAAAACCCTGGGTTCCTTTAAATCAGAGCTAGATAAGATTTTAATAACTCTGAGCTATTAGTTAAGTTCTCCCCAAATGAACTTGATGAGCCGAATGCCCTCCTCTAGTTAGTAAATTTTTTATGTTCTTATGTTCTTTTACCTATGTTTCTGGCAAGTAGGGAGGGTTTTGTGTCATTGGTTTTTGCTAGTGATAATTCAGCACTAATATCACATGCCAGGCAACACAGGGAACAAGGCAGGGGCACTCCTTTTACAAGAGTTAGTATGTTTTTCTTAGCATATTTTTGGACAACATAGGCTTTTATTGTTAACATAGAGAAGAGCAAGAACTTTTTGTGTTATAATTATAATATAATTCATTGTACTGGATTGGCACATAAACATTGTAAACAGTGCATAAATCAACACAAACACCACTATTGTCATATTTCCGCAAAGGATGTTACTACAAAAAAACATCGAGCTTGTCTTTTAAACACATCATTAAGCTATCTGTCCTTCTGTGATGATTTATATCAGCAAAGAAACCATGCAAAAATAGTGGTACCATTTCAAAATAAGTTTTGTGAATGGGTCTACTGAGTGTTTATTTTCTACTTCCAGAACTGTATTTTGTATACTTGTAATGTTTGTGCAAGTGAATACAAAATGGGCAGATTATTTTCCCCATAAATCTAATCTGCAACATACTGGCATAATCTGGTTAAACTGGTTTATTGTTGTTAGTGTTCATTCATATTTATGTTTTGATATGCAAGAAGATTCCAAGAAAATTCACTTCACAGTCACATAATCACTACCGTCTTCCACAAACTATTATGCGCAAATTGAATTCATTTATTTATTTGATATCTACGTGACTTGTACAATGTTGCCTCCTCATAAAAAATTGTTTTGGGATTTCTTCTGTTTATTTCATTTTCCTTCCCTTCAACTGCTCCCCCTCCCCCAGCCTGCAATACTCAGAGATGGCATACACAGTTCCTTCCATAACATTTGTTTGAAGTTGAATTTCCAGGCATTGTAAGGCATTATACAGCCTTTACTGCGCTACGTGACCATGGAAGAGTTTCGCTAGCTTCAGCCTTCCATCCACCGATAACACTAATTGACATCCTGCAATTTTTTCTAATTACTAACAGCTAGGACTGAGACATCCAGGGAGTGGCTTTTAGGAGTGCGTGCATGTGTGTGTGTGTGCTCGTGTGCACATAGAACACCGGGCCGACACGAGACAGGCCGACACCAGTCTGACTAGATGGACACAAGAGAAGAGATAATCATCATTACCATTTTGGGTGGTGTAAATGGTTAGTAAAACCAATTTAATTTTCAGAATTAGTAGTTGCACAAAAGAGCCTAGCTTATGTGCTTCAGGAATTCTGTTAGTCCTCTACTGTCACCCCTGAGTCCTGCACTCCCCAGACATACAAGGGCCTTCAAATTGATATCAGCATATCAGAGTTTACTGTAAGGCATGAATGGGATGACTTTTAAAATTAGTGTACAGTGTGTAACCGGAATGGTAACAAATAAGATTTTACATTGACGTTTCCATGGTTATGGGCACTTCACTGATATTAATATCCAGTGGAGATGCTTCTTGTGTTATGGAAAGTCCTCAAATGACCCGCCACTCATCAACTATGATGTAGCATAATTGACATTTACCCTTCATAAAGTTGAAATCGTACCACTGACCATATCGTAACCCAGGTAGTGTCTGTACAGTCAAAAAGGAACTAAATCATAAGTTGTCAATCATTCAAAGAGAAATCTTCTATTTTCCAGTTTTTCTTTGACTGCTGTGATAATTTTCATTACGTCATCAGTATCCCATTTTCTTAAAGATCACACTTTAATCTATATTCTTATTTGCCATTATCAAGCTCAATCCAAATGTGTACAGGAAAGAATGGATAGTAACTTAAGAGTGGTCTTCTTATTATTTGTTCACACTACCCCACTATATACTTCTTCTGTCTTGAACTACACATTTTTATTTCTTATTCACATTTTGTGAAATACCCCCCAGCATCCTTCCAGCTGCCTGTTCAGTACAGGGTATCAGTTACTGGAAAAGTACAATACTGAGTAGAAGTCCCAGGTGCCTAAAGAAATTTATGTTTAAGTGTATGATTAAGTAAGTGTATATTGTAAACAAGAAAAAAAATTGCTCATTATTTAGCCAGATACTGAAACCTTGCTGGATGGCTAGAAGACTGCTTTGGTTCCCAAACCTCTCCCCAGGGGCACCCCAGCCATTCCATCGATTCACGTTGCCTGACTTAAGTAATTAACTTAATAACTCGATAAACTTCTGGGGGTACAGATCAGCCAAAAAACGTGTACAGGCCCTAAAGTTCAACTAATATAAAACTATAGTGGATAGATAGCGCAAATACTCTGGTGATTTAAGGAAGACACTGACAAGTACAAAATCATAGTTTTATACCAACATAAATATAATATAGACATAATTCTTTTTGGCAGCCTATGACTTATACACAGTATTGTATATAATTTCTAAGAATGATCACTGTAAGTCAATAAAAGTAATAAATAAATAAAAACCCAGTTTGAAGTGCATACTAATTACCAAAAGTATTTGAGCATAATTTGGAGAAAAATGTGGAAGGCAGGATACCTGAAGAAATGTAAAATGTGATATGAGGTGTTAAATATCATTTTAAAATACTGACTGTTGTGTGCAGGCATCCGTTCCTTTTCCCTAATGGCTTGGTTAGAACTGGAGTGTATTCCAGGAAGGACAGGAGGCTATGGGACATGTTCACATACAAAGAGCAATCTAGCAGCCTACAATGGGAGGAAACCCACCTTGGGGAGAACAACTCTGCACATAGAGAACCAGGGTCATGAATGAAACCCACAACCCTTGAAGGTGGAGAATATTTAACAACAGACCAGAGAGCCCCAATGACACCGACCCCTATGTAGCCGCACTGTTTGTACAGTTATTTATTGCTGTAGCAATACATTATGTTATTACAAGTTATGTAATAACTTGTCAAAACGTAATAAATTTTATTAGAGCGTTCACAAATTTTAATTTTGTACCTGTCTGCCACATTTTGTAATAGACAGCTTGAACAAAATATGAATATAAATTTCCCTGTATTTAGCAATACATTTTTACATATTCTGGTATAGTTACTACAAAATGTGGAATTTACACTTTTTTCATGATGAAAATGTAATGCTACAGTGCATTATGTAATAAACAAGCAAAATAGATGTGATCATTCACACTTTGTTCAATTTATTACATAATGTGGTGTTACAATTGCTTTTAGGGGTAGTTTGCACATCTTGGGGGGCCGAGGTGGGGTGGGGGGTTTGCATCTATGTGTTTTCTCAGTCAGTTGTACAATTCTGGTTCTGAAAAGATTGTGCATTGCTATTTGGTGTGTCTTATGTTTTACAGTATATTTCACCTCCTAAAATAATCGAGGTACTTCCAAATTTATTTATGTCCTCACTTCCTGGATGAGACAGAGACAAATGTTAATGTGAGTTTATTATGATTTTACACATACATTACAGTCTTATACTTTGTGTCTGAAGATAATTTAAAAGTTTAGTATTTTATAGATCCTCATGGGGCATAGTGTGTGACTCAGCGGTTTAGGCCTCTGTGTCTAAGATTGGAAGGTTGCTGATATGAGCCTTGGCAGAAAGAATATCTGTCCATTGAGCTATGTGTATGTCTCAAAGGAAAGCCACATGGGATATATGAAAAGATGTGTTCCAATGTACTTGCATGAATGGCAAAGAAAGGATTATTTCATTAAAACTATCATATTATTCTGTTTCATCAACTGTATTAATATTTAGTCGATTATACTAATATTGTAATATTATTATGTAAGACTTTCTAATAAAACTCATAGATATTAACATAAAAATAGATTAGAAAAACACAGAAATGAGGTAACTCACATAAACCAACAGTGTAGCACGGAGCAAAAAAATCTCTAGCTAGGGATGTAAAAGAGTAACGGGAAGAATAGAGGCATTGAGGCTTTTTTCTTTTCTGCTAGCTTTAAAAGTGCACGCTCCCCTATAATGAGGGAAAATGAGCCAGAGATGATAATCACTTTTGATAGCAGGCCCCAGTAGACAGTCTGGGTGTCCACAGACTGCGTTTAGGGACCAGCCATTGATATACTATCAGCACGGAGGTGGTGGGAAGGGCTGACTGGAGGTGTGGCAGGCTGTTGAGATCAGACAAGTAGCACAGGGTTCATGCTGGGTGGTAGACCACATAAAAGCGTATTTGCAGGGGACTTCCCTATTTTGCGACAATGTCACCCTGCATCTCACCCCAATGTGTTTCTTATATAATTACACTGGTTGTTGTTCATTCCATCTGGCACGTTTTATTTTGAAGTTAGAATTTTTTAGGTGGACTTCTTGTTCTGTAACATGAAAATGCCAAAAGAATTTTAATTTCAAGTAGTATGACACTATAACATGCCTCCCAGCCCTGAAACTGCTCACATCATTAATCTTTATAATAATGACCAGTCACTGACAACGTTGAAGTAGCCCTATGACTAGAGCTAAATGATACTAGAAACAATTCACACTGTAATATTTGACATATTTGCAATAAATATTGTGATATTTCTAAAATAAAAAGTAGCTGAAAATGTACCAGAAATTAACTATAGCTGAAGCAAAGTTGTTACTATATACCAACTGAGTCTGTCAAATAAGTTGGTGGTGTCACCACAAGTTACAAAGTGCTGAAAAACCACTTGCTTTTACTCATCATCTCTATGGAATCCAAAATATTTCCATACAGCACATGAAGAATGAATTTTAGTGACCAGTTATTGTTCACTTTTCTCCTCTTCAGTCATTTTTGTTAAGTTTCTCACAAATGTGTTACAGTGCCTACACATATATCACACAGCAAGGACAAGCACGACTATGATTGGATCGGAGAGCACATGCAGAGCTCATGCAAAGGGTTTTGCATGTCAGCGGCAGTAAATTTTGGACTGATGTTTTTAGATACTAGGTAATGCTGATAACTTAGTAACCATCAGTAAATTGCGCTACTTGCTAAGTTTTGTTTCCTATGACAAAAAAAATGTCTCAACCCAGCTGACCAGCCTTACGACCATAACGGTACTTTATAGTATATTGCATATGTTCCAGGGCTTTCTTATCAACAACACAGGCAGCATGTAACCGTTCACAAAAGTCAGAAACATAAAATAGATTTTGCTTCACTGGAGGAATACACAACAATTGTTCTTTCAACAATTTCAAAGGACCACACAATGTATGCCCAAACACAAGTTCTGTTGGCCTAAACCAGGGATGGGCAACTTTAATGATGGAGAGGGCCACAATTTTTCTTCATCGGTACAAGAGGGCCTCATAAGACTGCATAGTAACTCCATATATTTCATGCTCAAATGTATTTCAAAAGGACTGAAGAAACAAAAATGATCACATCCCTGAGGTTTTTGTTTAGTGCAAAGGCTCTCATAAATCTAAATCATGAAGGCAGAGAACTGCAAAATAGCACCCAAATATTAAGTGCAATTAATAAATTGTTAATTTCAGTATGCTACCTCACCCACAGCTTTCAGCAGGACCTGGCTCTCTCAGTGAGATACTTGAGATACTGGTGCACAATAGACTGAATGTCAATGTCAAACTCTTTGCATCCAATCAGCATCAGATGAAAAAGCGTGTCATCCGTGAGCCTGTTTCTTTCGTTTAACTTGATGTGCTTCATTGCTGAAGAACTGCTTTTACAAATGTATGTGCTCACAAACATACTGATCATTGAGAGAACAAAATCTCTGAGGAGGGGAAAACGGGACTCTGGTAGCAGCTTCCAAAGTGAATTCCCCTTCTCATTGTGCCTTGCGTGAAAAAATGGGTAGGATTCTTTATTTATAAATTGAATATTTTCTAGTTAGAGCATAGGAAACCTGTTTACGACCTTCTAAATACGGTTTTTAACATTATTAGAGCCCTCTAGACATAAAATAACACCCTTTAGACATCATTACTGTTATGATTGCTGGACACGGAAGCAGAAACGGGGAGACGAGGAATCAGAATTGAAGGGTTTATTTGGAATCACTCCAAATGTAGGACACGGGAACATGTAACATCAAAACGTCACAGACTCTGACATGGACTTAAATACACCAGATGAATCAAACTGACAGAAAACAGCTGGTCACAATCGGGGTTGCACACATGGTAAATAAGGGGGCGTGGCACACAGGAGGATCGTACAGGCAGGTCATGACAATAATGCACTTGTATTACCCAATATATTAGAAAAAATTAGAGAACATAAGACTTGTTAGATGTTACAAATATCATATCATTACTGTGCATTTAATTACGAAGAGCAAAGATCCTTCCTATGTGTAGCGATGTATCATTTTCACTGTCTTGATCAACTTTTTAAAGAATATATAAAAAACGCGATAGAGTGAAGCTGCGAAAGTTGAAGTCCAAAGTGGTGAGGGACGACAGTATTACTAACTTGGTGTATGATACAGGGCAGTTCACTCCGCTCTGTTGGAGGAGCCCTGCAAAACCAGCGTGTCTCCCCTGCATCGCGGGTGTGCCATCCATAACAACCGCTGACAGCTTGTCAAAGCCAACATATGCACTGGCGACATTATCGCACTTCAAATGAACTGTAAATAGTTCTTGTAAAAATGAGTAGCTGGCTAACGTCCATCACATCAATACTCTCATCCAAGGCCAAGGAGAAGTACTTGCAGTCATGCATAACTTGTTTCATCTTTCCCTTGACGTGATAATGAATATCAAAGGCCCAGCGCAACCACATTTTGTTTTCATAGAGAGCACATCTATCAGTGAACTGCATCATTACAATTTGGAATTGATTCTGTGCAGTAGAGGAAGCTTTTGAAAGATTTTTGAAAATTAATCTGAGGGCCAATTTGAGTGAGGAGGTGGGCCGCATGTGGCCCCCTGGCCCACCAGTTCCCCATCCCTGGCCTAAACCCATGAGATTCCTGTACTGTTTCATGAGCAGTAAACGATATAAGAGGTGTAGCTTCATCCCAATTCTTATCACGTTCTAAACAATACATCCTAAGCATTGACTTAAAACTTTTATGAGCACACTCTAGTGCACTTTGTGATTGAGGGTAGCATGATACAGACACAGCATGTCGGATTAATAACTGTTCCATTACCTGGTTAAACACCTTAGACATTAAGTTCATATCCCGATCAATCTTAACAACCCTGGGCCATCCAAGAGTTGAGAAAAACTTAATTAAAACTCTGACAACATGGAGAAACTGCCTCTGGATAATGTGTAGCAATGCACATCATAATCAAAAGGAACTGGTTTCCAGCTTTCATCTTAGGCAGTGGACCCACACAATCAATAATTATATTTTCAAATGGTTGTCCAATAGTAGGCACAGGATGTAATGGAGCAGGTGGAATGGATTGGTTTGGCTTATGCACCTCTGACAAGTAGAACAAGTTCAACAGTACAGGTCCTCGTCAACTTACGACCTATCCAATTTATGACCAATCGACTTTACGACCATGATCGCAGCTCGTATGTCTGGCAGCGCAAATGT
>JABFEA020000052.1:6831184-6847771 GCA_019775915.2 Cyphomyrus plagiostoma
CGGCCCGCATGTCCGCGCGCGAGCGCCCACACCCGCCTTACCTCGCGCATGCACTCCTCCGGCGGCCCGCATGTCCGCGCGCGAGCGCCCACACCCGCCTTACCTCGCGCATGCACTCCTCCGGCGGCCCGCATGTCCGTGTGCGAGCGCCCACACCCGCCTTACCTCGCGCACACACTCCTCCATCTGATTGTCCAAGTCTTTGATCTTCTGCTCCAACTCCTCTACATTGTTCAGTGCCTGGATCCTCTCCTCTTCAACGCGTGTCACTTCCTGTTTCAGCTGCACATCCTCCCCGATCCCAGGCAGCTGCTGGAGACAATTTCAGGAACATTCTAGGTCACGTGCCGGATGACAGGGAGGCGACGTCAGAACACGTGACAAAGATGGAGAAGCGAGCGCAGACCTCATTGGGAAGGCGCGGTGAAGGGGTCACCAGGCGGTCATGCGGCCCGCTGGCTCTGCCCCGCCGGGCTCGGGGCTCAAAGGCAGCAGAATCAGAGAAGACGGACTCATCATCAGACACCTGCAGCTTCTCCAGCTCGCGGTTGATCTTCTGCAAGTCGGTCACAGTGGAGCCGCCCCGGCCCACCTCTGAACACAGGCTGAGGATGGTCTCCAGGCGCTGGCGCTCCTGGGGGCCACATGCTGCCATTACACACAGACCACACACTGACCTGGGATCGGCGGTCAGAACATACACCACACACACACCAGACTCAAACTGACCCAGGATCAGCCATCTGTCCTCACCAGTCTCTCCACCTCCTGCTCGCGCAGACGCTCATCCCTCTGCCGCTGGTGGTAATCTCTAAGCTCCTCCTTCCCGCTCAGCGAGCTGATGCTGCCATGCCTCTCTCGGAACTGCCCCGCCCCCAGCCCCGCCTTCCCGAAGGACGCCCTCCTGTCGCCGAGCCCCAGCTCCAGGCATGGGGACGACCCTCGCAGCATGCTCCTGTCCGCGTCACAGTGAGAGCCCGAAAGAGAGCGGTTCCTCCTCCGGGGGAGTCGGGGGCTACCGGGGACGCTGGCAGGGACAGTGACGTCGGGCTGTCCCATCAGAGCAGGGCTCCACTGTGAGCGTGGCCAGGCGTAGACGGACTCCACCCCCACGTCGAGGCCACCTGACGAGCGGCGGGGCAGTACTGAAAGGGCGGGGCTGTCTGCCGACCGGTAGAGGCGGGGCAGCGAGAGGCTGTGAGCCCCCAAGCTGGATAAGGACCCCGCCGAGTGTTTCCTCTGCCGGAAGGCGGAGTCCAGGCCCCCCCTACGGGCCAGCCGCGGGCTGGAGGGGACGCTGGCTGTCCCGCTGGAACCCCCAGGCCTCAGGTAGCGAGATCGGCCTTCGGACGCCGAGCCGTTCCACGTGGTGAGCAGGCGCCTCCTGTCCGAGGAGCCCGGGGGGCCCGTGCTGTCCTGGGACAGGTTAGGAAGGCCGGCGGGACTCAGGGAGCGCTCCCTGTCCCCATCGCGGGGCGAGGGAGGGGTGGAGAGGCTGCTCACATGGCCAGATGCCTTCAGAGTTCCAAATGGCCGCCAGGTCAGGTCCTGGGAGCGATGACTGGCACTGATGGGCGGAGACAGTGCCAGGGTGAGGTACTCCCCATTGGTCCGTAAGCTGGCTTCTAGAGCCAGCTTCTTGCGCTGTAACGAGTCCATCAGCTCCTGTAGCTCCGCCCCAGACCGCATTCCCCGTGATGACATCACTCCGGAGCCCTCGCCGGTTCGGCGTCAGGCAATCTGCAAGCGATGACAGCGTGAGGAAAATGTTTAAGGATGCGACTGCAGCAGAGGCTGGCGTGGGGGAGCAGCAGGGGCGGAAAACACTCTGCTGGCTGGACATTAAATGCTGCAGGCGAAGCCTGAGGATGCGCCCAAAACAAACATGGCCGTTACTTCAGGAATGTCTCTTCTAAAAATGGAGATGAGAAAGCTCTATTACTGGAACTGGAACTGGGACCCCCCCCCCCCCGGATTCCTTGCTCTGCTGGCCACCACCACCACGGAGGCTGCAGGAAACGCATGTGAACACATCACCCACAGCAGACCTCACTGCACACCTTCTCACCACTGCGGGGCTGCATTTTACTGAGAGCTTGGCTGGCTCCCCTCCCCTCCCCCCAGCCCCCCCGAGCAGAGGGGTGGGGGCTGAGGCCCCAGTCTGTGGTGATGATTATGCGCCCATGTGACCACCATTCCATCGGCATTACAGACTTCCTCTCCAGTCCTGCAATTACTATCAGCTGTGCCCTAGAAGACACACTCACATCTGAATTCCTGCCTCGTCTGCGATTTCTCTTGTCTTAACGAAGTCCTGCTCATGAGCCCCAAAAAAAACAACCGGGAAACTGGAAACATTCTGCTCCATTGCATGATTATTTTAAGTAGCTGAAGTTGAAACAAAAAATGTGTGTGTGATGGGCAAGTCCCCACCATGTCTGTTTCTCAGGAGGAGTCTTTGTTAGGTCTCCCCTCCCTCCCCACACGCCCACACACACACGCGCACACACACGCGCGCAAACGCAGGCGCACACACACGCTCACACACACACGCGCGCAAACGCAGGCGCACACACACGCGCACACACACGCGCAAACGCAGGCACACACGCGTGCACGCACACACACGCGCAAACGCAGGCGCACACACACGCGCACACACACGCGCACACACACGCGCAAACGCAGGCGCACACACGCGTGCACGC
Source organism: Cyphomyrus plagiostoma (assembly GCA_019775915.2). Taxonomy (NCBI): domain Eukaryota; kingdom Metazoa; phylum Chordata; class Actinopteri; order Osteoglossiformes; family Mormyridae; genus Cyphomyrus; species Cyphomyrus plagiostoma. The sequence goes on from JABFEA020000052.1 coordinate 6,833,893, forward strand.
ACACACGCGCGCACACACACACGCGCAAACGCACGCACACACGCGCGCACACACACACGCGCAAACGCACGCACACACGCGCGCACACACACACGCGCGCAAACGCAGGTGCACACACACGCGCGCACACACGCGTGCACGCACACGCACACGCGCGCACACACACGCAAACGCGCGCACACACTCACACGCTAAACGTCTGCATTAGCATCTTACCTTCCCAGGGGTGTGGGACAGTTTGTGGACGCTTGTGTCCAAGGTGAAGGCAGCCGAAATAAGCAGGACTCACCCTGGCAAACAGCGCCTCCTGTAGGAGTGAAAGGATACCACATGCTCTGTGCAGTCACAACTCCAGGGGACAAAAGAGAACAGGGTTTTCTCTTCCTCGAATGATCCACCCTCTTTTTTTCTGCTAATGACGAGCCGTGGAAATGATATCCAGAAAGTTTAACAGCCTGGCTCAGTAAACACAGCAGTAAAGTGCCGCTAAAGAATCAGACCCCGGCCCAAACCCCTGAGGCCCGGGTGCCTGTGATTCGCTCCCGGCCTTGGTGTGTACAGTGCAGAGAGATGAGAAAAACATCCAGATGGCTGAATGGAAAAATGCACCATGGACAGAGTTCATTACCCCAGGCAACTCGAATGTGCTCCTGGCACGAGGGAAACCTAGACAGGCTCCAGCAAGAGGCCTCTGAGTCGACATAGGCGCCACTGGGAGCTATCACTCAAAGGGCACCGTCGCGTCATACCCCAGAGACAGAGCGAGCGCCCTCTAGGAACAGGCGGGACCACATGGCGTCATACCCCAGACACAGAGCGCCCTCTGGGGACAGGCGGGGCCACATGGTGTCATACCCCAGAGACAGAGCGCCCTCTAGGGACACGCGGGGCCACAATACATCATACCCTGGGAGCACCCTCTCTGGGCAAAGATCATTTTTAGGTAGGGTGACTACCTAATCCATGTGGGGGGGGGGGGCACTATGAGCTACAGATATTAGACATTTTTAAAACTTAAAGGCTCCTGTACTCAGCTAATTAGTTCAATTCTTATTGTGCTTTTATTAGTTTGTTTCCTTGTCTGAAAGACTCATCCAGCTGTTTCCCATCAACATTAGTGACACATGCATGATTATAGGAGACTGACCAATCAGCACGCAGCAAGAGCTAGCTGCTAAATTGAGATCCAGGTCTTTTTGTTTGAAATGCCAGTTTGCAAGCCCTGTCCCAGCTCACAGTGATCCCCTGACAAGGATTAGGTAGTCACCCTATTTCCAACACCATTTTAAAATGCTACTGCAATTTCATTAGTGGCATGATGCAAATTGCACCACCATCTGTGCCTAATAAAAGGTCCGGGGGCTACTGAGCGAGGATGTACAGACTCATAGCAGCTTACACTGATTTAGAAACATGCCTATGAAACACGAAATTGCTGTTTTTATGCATGTCCATAAATCCTGTATATTTTATGAGTTAGTCACGCACACACCCATTCAGCATGATCTATAACATAATGTCATCTCTCAGAGACACACAACCCATGACTATGACTATGCTAACCTATAGACATGTTTAGCAGACCAAACTCCCATAAGGGTGCCACACACCCAACTACAATACCCATGGAGCCCTTATACTGCACTACAATACCCATCAAGCCTTCATCCTGAAATATAAGACCCATAAGCTTGGATTATTTGAAATATAAGTTTGTGTGTAATTTAACTCGAATTCAATCTATTTTATTAAACAATAATAGATAATGGTATCTGCACACAGTGCATTATGACATAGAACCTTCTATGGGTCCTTCTGGCTACAATAAAACTCAACCCGCCACTGAGTTATGGTCCCTGACTATAAGAGACAGCAGGGATATGAATTAAGTACAGAAAACTTCAACAGCAGACAAGTGGGATGAGTGGGAGAGATTTAATTTACGCTCCCAGGCGTCTGTATGTGCAAGTCTGTGTTTACACAATGGAGAGGTAAGTAAAGGTCCACAAACACCAACGGCTAATCTGCACCTTAAACATCCAAGTCTTTATGAACAAAGAAAACTGATTTGTTACCCTTGATGTCCCAGGAGCTGTTGTACTCTGCAACAATGTGGCTACCAGGCAAAAGGACAGAAAAGCTGCCTCACAGTGGAGAAGCAGGGTTCGCAAGGGCCAGTGACCATGCCTTCTTCATGGGAGGCTCGCGCAGGCACGCATGCAAATCCAGACGCACGACTCTGCAGAAGCACTACCATGCAGACACACAGAGATGCTGCGCCTATTCCCCGGCCCCCATTACATGCAACTTTTTCCCCAAATTCTGCACTGACCCTCTTATCACGTCAATTCCATGGTGGGATCAACAAGTACAACTTAATTAACCATGTCTAATTTAGCCGTCAGTAGGTACAGTAGCAGTAAACTGGGCATTACTGGGACAGTCCTGGGCGAACGGGACCATAACCTGCAAGATCGACACCACGGTGGTCTCAAACTCCAAATCGTTAATTTATTTCTTTAAAATACACCGTACGTGGGAAAACAGCTGGACTAGTAACTGAGTCCGGTCCAAGTAACTTCACTGAAAGAGACTTTAAAGATACCGGTGAAGAAGGCTGAGCGCTTCCTATAGCAGAGCTCCTGCGGTCCATGATAGCGAAGCCAAAGCAGAACCAAACGCTCCAAACTTAGCCTCTCCAAGCCAATCTGCCCCGCGATAGAGTCGTCCCTCCCCGAGGATCACTGACCTGCACCCTGGCTCCATTCAGCGGGCTGCTCGGACAAACAGGCGTCGCTCCGGCCGCCAGACTAACATCACCACAGCGGCTGTGCCGAAGAACGACGCCCCCAAGACGGACCTCCCCTCCTCCCCAGCGGCTCCGCCGAGCCCCGGGACGGACCGGTCCGGTCGCTCAGGACGGCACCAACTTCACATGGGGGGAGCCGCTTCAACCTGGAAAGGGAGACGGACTTGGGAAGGCTGGGCATAAATTGTGTCGGCACTGAGTTTCAGAACACCACCACTCAGAACCTGAGCTCGGGCAGAAAGAGCTATCTTGCATTTAAATGCAAACGAAAGTCACCGGGGCCGTCCGGTTTCCCCCTGCGGGTGGTGGTATAGCCGCGGCAAGATTAATACAAAGTTTAAAAAGTGTCTGGATTTGATCCTACTTTGTCTGCTTCGCCAAAGTGCGAGACTCGGGGGATAACGAGTGAAAAGCACCGGGGCATCAAAGGGGGAGACCGGAAACTTAGTAACAAACATAATAACATCAAAGAAACATAATAATAATCATAATAACTGCGGGAATAAAGATAAACGCCAGCACTCAGACATTCATAAGAGAATTTGTGTTACATATTGAAGTGAATCATGTGTAATGCAATGCCGTAAGAGCCATTGTGCGTTACGTCATAAAAAGGAAAATAAAGTCTTATTGCCCATCAACAACTTGGATCGGGAGTGAGTCTGGGTGTGGGAGTGAATCAGACGTGTGATGCATTTGCGAGTATGTTTATAGGAATGTATCTCTGTGTGTTATGTATATGGGGCATTATAGTGGAGCCATTGTAACACGCATATAATTGTTAACACAGTTGCACTTATACGACTCTGTGTGTGCGTGCGTGTGTGTGGCTGTATGGGAGGGTGGGTGGCTGAGATACACATACGGGTGTGTTTATAGAACTTTGCGAGTGCGATATATACATACGGGTGTGTTTAAGGCAGGGTACGCTGCCCATCCCCCATCTCCTTCTCTTCTCATCATGGGGAGGGTCCCTGCGCTGATTATTTCCAGACCTCAGTTTAGTGCCTGCTGCCGTAGACGGACCAAGACAACCTCTGTATGCACAGGCACCCCGCCCCCGCTGCCTGTGCTGCCTGCGCTGCTCAGAGTCTATGTTCATGCCATGCACTTGGTTTATTTATATCAATATAGAAATAATAATCCCAGTATGTAAGGGTTGCACTTTACAGCTGAGGGAATCACCAGGGCAAGCCCGTGGAACTGTGCCTGAAGTGGGCCTGTCCTCAGCGGCACGCAGTACTCTGTCTCTCTCTGTAGAGTCCCGGGAAAAGTACACATACACAGACACAGGATGTATACGCATACTGTACACACTCACTGGCCACACTCACTGCATACACAGACCGACACACTCACTGCACACATACACTGCATACACAGACACACACACGGTGTATACATATACTGTACACACACACACTTTTCCACACACACTGCACACATACACTGCATACACAGAGACACATGGTGTATACACACATTGTACACACACACACGCAGTGTATGCACACTGCACATATATACTGCACACACACACACACACTGTACACACACAGAGACACACAAACAGACACACATGGTGTATACACATACACTGCACACATACATAGTGTATCACAGCACACACACACTCACACATAGTTACGTGCCTTTGCTCTGTGGGACTGTTGCTGCTGATGTGTTTTGCTGATGCATTGAGCTTTTTCAGATTTCAAGTGATGGGAGCTGAACTCACTTATGCTCTTTCAGTAGGAGTGGGGAAGGTTCCAGTAAGTAATAGTTTCTCTTTCTGCCCTCCCCAGTGTTCAGAGGGGAATAACCGAAATGTACAAAGAAAGAGAGAGGAGAGGCTGACAGAGCTTCTTGCCTGTGAAGCAGACTGTAAGTGTTTCACAGGAGAGTTTTGCCGCAAGTGTGGGTCCACAGGACAAGCTGGGAGCCTTATTCCCCCTGTCTGTGTGCAGTTCTGTGAGACTGGCTTTGTGCCACATCCCTCCGGTAATGTGCAAGAGTGTGTTTGGGTTACTGTAAAGGCCGGAAGCTTCTGACCCCCATATGTGTATATGGGTCCATGGGACAACTTGTGTGAATGTGAGCATGTGTGTGAGTGGGAATGCATGCACGAGTGTGGGAATGCATGGGCGCATCTTCTGTGCATGTGTGCATAAGGGGGGTGCATGAATGTACCTTCTACACATGTGCACATGAAGTGATTAATTGTCTTTGTTGACTCACCACAGCACACAGTGCCATCCATCCATCCATCACCATCCGCTAGTCCGGGGTTTGGGTCGCGGGGGTAACAGGAGGAGAGACTCCCAGACCTCCCTCTCCCCAGCTACCTCTACCAGCTCTTCGGGGACGAGGCTTTCCCAGGCCAGCCGAGAGATATAATCAAAATGTTCTCTGCATTGAACCCATATGTGACATTGTGACATAGCAGTGGGCAGTTAATTGTACACCTGGGGAGCAGTGCTTGGGGTCTGCACGTGTGTGAGTCTGAATACATGTGTATGTTCTCTGCTAATGTGGGTGAGTGTGAATGTGTGCATGCATCTTTTGTACGTCTGTGAGTCTAACTACATGTATGTTTGCATGTGTGGGTGAGTGTGAACGGGTCTGTGCATCCTTTGAATACGTGCGCTTGCGTGCAAATGAGTGTGTGTATCTCCTGTACATGAGTGTACATGCATGTGTTAATATTAATATTTCAGCATTAGTCAGCACATTGCTTCTTAAAACATGTGAGGAAAGACCAGGATTTTCCTCTCTAAATTTTGGCCCTGATCACTCCCCCAAAGGACAGTCTGTATGACCTTTCCGTCAGACATGTGTTGAGGGACTGTGTTCTGAACAGTCGTGTGCCAAGGGTCACGCCGACCGCATGCGCCGGCTGTGTGGCGTGTGCCGGTCACCCGGGACACAGTGACACGCTCAGCTGTGCCGCATGTAGCTGCCTTCTCGTGGAACAAAGTTCATTGTAACGACACTGAAACACTGGAACTGCTCTCAAAAGCTGAATAAAGACATTATGTCATATCATCGTTGATCAAAATGTTTCCTCTACTTAAATGCTCCATTCCAGTGAAGAGGGGTTAGGGTGGGTCGTTGAATTAGTCATGCTCAGAAATCCAAACATCAGAAACTCAAGATCTTTACATAATGCCATTTTGCCCAGCTGGTGTTTAGCCTATTCCACAGAATGGAGACCCTGCAGCACTATAAACAGGAAGCGCTCCTTCTGTGTGTGTGTGTGTGTGTGTGTTTGAACATGCCCAGCCCTGTGATTCGTCCATGGTAAGTTTCCTTCTCGATGACGGGGAGCTCGTACTCGCTCCACTGCCAAGGGTCACTCCACTGCCCTGCATTCTGCTCTCTGTCCTACTTGATATCTCAGCCTGTTTAATTCAGATGTGGTGGGTGATCACAGCGTCCTGCCTGTGATGTCTTACCGCTCTCTTGTGACGCTAACTGCTAACTGCCCCGTCCGGCGAACACAGATGTAGGAAAAAAGTCTGCGTTCAATCCAGAAATGGTACAAAAGTGTATGTGAAGGTTTATTTTTGGCAAAGTTTCCCTCATGTCAATGATGCAGCTTGTTTCAATGTTACAGATAGTTCTACTAAAGTCTGTGAAATAAATATATAAAAAATCACCTTGGATATACACATGTTGTCAGATATTGCCTCTAGATTACCAGTGGAAACTGAAAAAGTGTCCAGGTTCTACCCTACGCTTTTGCACATGCCAGTATGGCCCAAGGCCCGTTCTTATGGCGTCACAGGGTATGCATCTCTCTGAATGACGCAGGCAGACGGGGCCTTTGTTGCCTACAAAATAACAGACCTTGTGTCAATAAAAACCAGCGATGCCGGAAGTGCCACATGAGTTCAGACAGAGAGGGGGGGGGGGGGTCCTCAACAGCGGGACCATGACAGTTTGTGGAGCTTCGGAACGGGAGGTTTGGTGCAGATCATTATTATTCAGGCTGAGGCTTGACTGTACTGAGTCTACCTGCTTGGCTGAACCTATGAGATTTATGTTACTATGGTAACCCTACAGGCAGATCCAGGCCTAACACCCGAAGCACGCAGCCTTCAGACATTTGCTCTCAAGTATCATGAGCACCAGCAACCCCACAGCCGCACCGGGCAGGCGACACGTCGCCATGACAACAGGCTTCAGCTTCCGGGTCACGTAAGAGGACGGTCAGGCAGCAGAAGGTCATTCAGCCTGATGACAGTAGAAGCAAAGTCCACCAGTTCCACAAAGTCAGAGGTGATGATGTTGACCCCATTGATTCCTGGCTTCTGGGCCTCCACCCAGGTCATGATGGTGGGGAGGTTTCTGCAGGGCGAGCGAGAGAGAAGGGATGTTTACCAGCAAATGAATGGATAGTGGGGCCCACTCAAACACTCACACACACACAGAGGAGCTCACTCACAAACGTCACGTCTTTGACGGCTTCCCCATGTTCCTGTCATTGTCATGAACCCAAGTCAGATTGCTCGTGGGTGTTTTATTTACACAAAAATGTTCTGAGGGCAGAACAAAAAAATGGTTCAGAGAGAAAACTAATCAGACAGTAAAGGAGGTGGGACCAGCCAATCAGATGTCTTAGAACCACCTCCTCTACAATCTGATTGGTTATCTCTCTGAACCAATCATTTTTGTTCTACCTTCAGAACATTTTTGTGTAAGTAAAACTCCCACAAGCAGTCAGATTCAAAAGGTAATAGAGAGTAATAAAAGGTTTCATCACTTAGCTTTTTTTATATTAAATTGCACTGCGTTTATTGAGCCAAGTGAATTGATTCATGCAGCTGTTTTCCTGCTGGGCATTTACATGACCTTCACACTGTATACACCAGAATTCAAATACACACATATCACTCCACTGATATGAAACACCTCTCCACTAAGTGGTCGCGAAGGCCCTGGATGAGACCCCAGATGATGGTCTTCACACGGGGGGTGAGGATGGCCTGGGACACATGGAAGGAGCCATATTCAGCGCGTTCCCCCAGGGTGGTCTCCAGGAACTGGATCAGTTTGTAGGCATCGGTCGTATTGGCCCAGGGAGCTGGGATCTTACTGCCTGGCCAGAGAAATGGCCGCTTCTCTGCCCAGGGGTGGTGGTAGAAGACGATGACCTGTGAGAGAAGGTTTACAGAAGGGTTAGTGGCCTCCTGTGAGTCATGTCTATAAAAATCACAAAAAGACATGAAAAATATCAAGGTGGTCACCTGGCACTTTGTAGAGTGACCTGAACAGGAACCTTCATCACTTCACCTGCTGCTCCCATATAGTCTTCAGAACTTCATTAAATAACATATTGCTACCTAAAAGATGCCATAACTGCCTGGTGTCTATGGATGAGCTGCACTCTCCCACCTGGTACCCGTTCCTCCAGAGGAAGTCAAGCGTGATCTCCTCCACAACGTCGGCCTTGCAGAGCTTGTGGCCAAACACCTCCTGCAGCGTGGCGATCAGGTAGCGGTGGTGGTCCTCACTCATGGCGTAGTGATGGTTGAAGTCCAGAAAGACCACCTCCTTGGGGTGCTCGCCAAGGAAGCGGTCTATCTCGCCAAGGCCGTCCCGCACCCGGTGCCCGTAGAGGCCATGGATGAAGTAGACTTCATAGCCCGGCTCGCTGGGCTTGGACGACACGCGCAGGTCAAAGTAGCGGATGCCCCCCTCCAGCTGCTCGCGGAAGGTCAGGCTCTGGGTCATGGACCACTTCTTCATCACCTTCTTGGCCAGCAGGCGAAAGATGACTACCAGATGTTTGACCACAGCTGTCTGGTCTGGAGCCACTGGAGCTTTCTCATCCACCCAGAAGCTGAAGGAATCGTGCGACCCTGTGGTACATAAGACTGCCTTAAGACTGTCTTACTGTCCCTTACTCAGCTGCTGGCCCACTTACAATACAACAATAGTATCAAGCCTGTGATTGGAGCTTCCCCCCGTCAGGTGTCTCAGTCCAGCCAATCAACTCCCAGCATCTCTACTCTGTTTTTGCCTCGGCATTGATATCCCCCTGCTTCTCACTGGATAACAGCCTGTTCTTACCTTCTCTTCACTGCAGTTGAAAATTGTACTAGAAATCTACCTATGTGGCTCATGACCTTCCAGGGGATGTAAACAAGAGCAAAGTCTGCTTGATCCAACTACGCAAATAAGTGCAACAGGGATTCAGGTCAGCTGCAGCCAATAAGAGGCTACAGCCTGAAATCCCCATATTATCCAGGAGCAGAACAGATAGAGGTGAGGGTGCAGAAAACATCTAAACACTGGCAGAGCATATATTCACCTCATTTTGTGAACCCAGGAGACACAGATGACTGGGCTGAGACCACAAAACCATCTGACGTCTACTTCTGTCTGATGGAATAGTTCATGTGTTTCTGTAAATGTGTACATGTCTCCCTAACCTTGTGGGATCATTTTCCTTAAAAATTGTAAACCTTAAAGAACAGACCTGAAGCCTTAAAGAATGAACATCTTGAGGTTTCGATGTTTACACTGACAGTCAAAATTGTGGAAACCTATAACATTTTTGGCATCACGCTTTGAAAACTGCTACAGGAATATTGGCAGCAACGTTTATAAATAATAGAATAGCGTTTACAAATATCATACTTTGGACATTTAAATCAGCAACTGGAGTAACTGGAACAAAGGTCTGCTATCTCTAAATTGCAAGTGTTTCCACAATTTCGGCCACTAGTGTAAGAAAACTAAAAGTGTTCTGAGATTCTTTGACGCCGGGTTAAGCTGAAAATCGATGTGCAGTGTGCGTATGTGCGGGTGAGTGCCTGTCCCTGCACACAGCCTTCCAGAGAACTGAGTGGCTGCGTGCAGTCAGGTTCAAGTGCCACAGGTTTGACTGACCTTTGACATCCCAGGTGAGGGACTGGCGCTGGTCACAGTTCATCTTAGGCAGAGACTGCATTGTGTGTGATTTGTCATTGTGCCTTTGTTGCAGCGAGGACAGGCACAGATGCATGAGGTAATGCGCGGAGGAACATTGTAGCTAAAGTGACCCACATAGGGCATTTAAAATGAAGGATCGGTTTGAGCAAAGCTCATCTGCAGGCGATCAGCATGTTGTGAGGGCTGATCCATTTGCGGCATGCAGGGTAATGGTAATTTCTAACCAGGGCGCTACTGGAGCCCATTACAGAAAAGCACCATGTCGCACACAGGTATTAGGAACTCAGGATTAAAAAAAAAATCACCAAGAACTGGTCACGTGCCCTCAGCTTGCTTTTCCTCATAGTCACACAGATCCCCACTGCCTGCTCTGCTCAGTCCGTAGGGAAATAAAGTGTTACTCACCTGCGCGACGGACACACTCACCTGGCACTGCGAGGTACTTCAGGGGCATGGTGCAGAGGGCGGGGCACAAGGAGCCCATCCAGTCTGCGTTGGTGCTGTCCACACCACAGACCGTGTTCTGGTTCTTAAAGTCTTTACGTTTCACACAGAAATAGTCCAAAATCCTGAACACCTGCATGACTACATCACTCTTCCCACTGGCCGAGCGGACAGGCACTGCACTAATGTTAATCCTATCAGATCCTCTTCACGTGCTTCATCTGCCCTCCTGTGCATCAGAAGCCTTCGTGAAATCTCTCCCTGACCATGAATTACAACGTCATTATTATTATATTATCATTATTATTGTTGTTGTTGTTCGATGTGTTATGTATCGATTTATTCAGTGTTCCTGTCCTGTATTGGAGGCGAGGGAACACTATGTGTGACTCGGGGGGAGGGTGTGTTGTTATGTCACATGGCTGCTTTGTTTAGCCGATGTCACATGTGTTTAGCTGATGTCACATGACCAGCGAACTCCTCTAACGGATTGAACATGGCGCCGTCTCACATTATACGGTGCTGTCAGCGGAGTTTGTCCTGGATCCCTGTCGTGTTCATCGTCCTGGTTGTGTGCTGGTCCTATTACGCCTACGTCGTGGAGTTGTGTGTCTGTGAGTCCGTCTAAAGCTAGTCTGCGCCCGGTAAAAGCGATCAGGGGGTGGTGCTTAGCTAGTTCGTTACATAGGTAGGTAGATAGGTAGGTAGGTAGATAAGTAATTAGCGATTGGGCTGTGCTGTTGAAATGGATGTCGTGTCTGTAGCTCTGTATCTGTATCCGTCTTTATCTGCTGCTCATTTGCTTCTACTCCAGTCCGTTCTGCTCAAATGGCCAGGAAATTTGCAGCAGCGTCTCACGGCAGCTGTCAGAAGTGTTAATAAAATGCAGTGAATAATGCAAGGAGCGCAGCGGACGGTGCAGTGAATAAAGGGAGGAGTGCAGCGGACGGTGCAGTGAGTAATGCAAGGAGTGAGGCAAAGAAGGGGGTATGTGGACCATATAGTGAAGAGAAGTGTGGTATCCACTGCAATGGTGAAGGTGTGTGCACTTGTCAGAGACAAGTGATTCCGGCAATGAAGAGATTTCTCTGGCTGCCACGCAGTGAGCATTTTGGATGATAGAGCTGTATAGGGTGATACTGAAGGGGGTAATGTGGCTGCTTTATGACTCAAACAAGATGAAATGAATGTAAAGGCTCAGTGTTGATATAATCATAATTCTCTCTGTTCTCCCTAGACACAATCCCAAAGACTGAAGAGCAGAGTGAGTGACATTCTGTGTGCAGGGTGGGGCTCTCAGGGGAGGGTGTTAAATACTCCTTAAAGTCCTCAGTCGACGCTGTACTGTGCGTTAGCCTGTGAGAGGTGGAGCACAGCGTGACTCTTCCATCCGCTTCTGTGGATGGACATTTTATCTAAGAAGGCGCTGCCTGCATCCAGGGGAAACTTGCTGCACACCCTCACTGTCTGCCTCTCTTCCAGTTGTGTATCTGACAGGGTTCCACCTCTTCTTCTTCATGTTTGTGTGGTCATACTGGATGACCATCTTCACCAAAGCAGCTAACCCATCCAAAGAGGTAAGCCTTTGGGGGCGGAGTGGCGTGCTGGGCGGTGTCCGGTATGCTGTCTGTGATCCCGCAGGGTATCGTATGAGGTAGTGCCTCAGTAAATGTTTTTTCTCCCTTGTACAGTTCAGTCTCTCCAAAGTGGATAAGGAGCAGTATGAGACTGCAGAGCGTCCTGAGATTCAGCAGGAGATCCTGAGGAGAGCAGCCAGAGAACTTCCCATCTACACCCGCACTGGCACCGGAGGTCAGTATATACCCCTAACCCTAATGCCCTCACCCATGTCACTTCCTGCTGCACTAATGACCTGCTGTCTGTCTCTGTCCCCTGCAGCCGTCCGGTACTGTGACCGCTGTCAGGTGATCAAACCCGACCGCTGTCACCACTGCTCCGCCTGTGACGTGTGAGTGCCATCTTTTTCTAGGCTCTTTTCTACCCCTTATTTGCTCCCTGTGTCTGACATCCGTCTCTCCCCTGTTGTCAGGTGTATTTTGAAAATGGATCATCACTGCCCTTGGTATGTGGGCTATTATCCCGAATGGCCATCCTGCCCTCGTGGGGACCTGGGGGGGGGGGGGTTTGGCAAGGGGCTGTGTCCTATGGGAAATGTCAGTGGCGGCAGTCTGAGGTGGGCTGGAATCTGAAATCTGAGCTAATCTGCTGTCTTCTGTGCTATCGACTGTCTTGCTGTATAGGGAGCTTTTGCCAAGGGGTGTGGGCGTCTCTGGGCGTCTCTGGGCGTCTCTGGGCGTGTCTGGGCGTCTCCGGGCGTCTCCGGGCGTGTCCGGGCGTGTCTGGGCGTCTCTGGGCGTCTCTGGGCGTCTCTGGGCGTCTCTGGGCGTCTCTGGGCGTCTCTGGGCATTACAGCAGTGATTCACTGTCAGCCACCTGTCTTTTCAGGGTCAATAACTGTGTTGGCTTTTCCACCTACAAGTTCTTCCTGCTCTTCCTGACCTACGCCATGCTCTACTGCCTCTTTATCGCCGGCACCGTGCTGCGCTACTTCATCAAATTCTGGACGGTAAGATGTGGCCAGTGCCCGCAGGCCGCAGGGAGCCTGCTGACCATCAGTCACTGCCCGCGGTGGTGCCTCCTGCCTCCCGTTTATGCTCCCTGCCTCCTGTTTTTGCTCCCTACATTCTGTGATCCCGATTTATCTTACGTCAGTAGGATCCCTCGCTTCCACTCCACTTTGTGCGTATTCTCTGCTATTCCTCCGCTCCGTTTGTCTGCCATGCAAGATAAACACGTCGCTAACTGTGTCCTGGCTGCTCCTCCTCCTCCAGTTACTCCTTGCCTCCCTCTGTCTTGCTCGCCCCCTGCTGGCCCCTTGGTCTAATGGCGTCTCTTTGTTTGCACTAAGCTTTGCCGGAGGAGATCAGCTGAAAGTTGTCCCCAGGTAACTGTGCTGTGCTGTCTTTCTGTGAGTGCTGTGATTCTCACTGCGCTCCTGTGCTGCCAGCTGCAGGTCCCTCCCTAGCTGGTCACTGTGTGTCTCGCTGCAGCTCTCACCCTGTGCCCTTTCGCATTTTTCTGCTGTATAACTGTCTCACTAATGCAGCCGTAAGTCTTATTTGCAGAACGGCCCTCTTGCCCGATGCACTGTGGGGTATCGTGGATCCCAGTGGCTCTAGCTGCTTGGGGGGGTGCTCAGTGTGACCTCAGTTTGAACCCAGTGTGCCCCCCCATCTTCATGCCGCTCCCTGTCTCCTCAGAGCGAGCTACCTGACACTCAAGCCAAATTCCACGTGCTGTTCCTCTTCTTCGTGTCGGCCATGTTCTTCATCAGCATCCTGTCCCTCTTCTGCTACCACATGTGGCTGGTGGGGAGGAACCGCTCCACCATAGGTAACCGTGGCTGGGAATTCACACTCAGCCTGTGATGCGGAGGCTGCCTAAGTGGCTGCTGGGCTGGGCAGCTTTCTCCCGTGTGATGTGTGCTCTCTCCCTTCCTCTCTCCCTCCCTCTTTCTCCTGCTTTCTGCCTGTCTCTCTCCGTCCCTCTCTGCCTGTCTCTCTCCCTCCCTCTCTCTCTGCCTGTCTCCCTCCCTCCCTCTCTCTCTGCCTGTCTCCCTCCCTCCCTCTCTCTCTGCCTGTCTCCCTCCCTCCCTCTCTCTCTGCC
>JABFEA020000052.1:6877730-6891838 GCA_019775915.2 Cyphomyrus plagiostoma
AACCGTGATTCGTCACTCCAGAGAACACATCTCCACTGCTCTAGAGTCCAGTGGCAGTGCACTTTACACCACTGCATACGACGCTTTGCACTGCACTTGGTGATGTAAGGCTTGGATGCTGCTGCTCGGCCATGGATCCTCATGCCATGAAGTTCTCTATACACTGTTCTCCAGCTAATCTGAAGGCCACATTAAGTTTGGAGGTCCTTGGCTATTGACTCTGCAGACAGCTGGTGATTTCTGCATGCTGTGCACCTCAGCATGTGTTGTCTTACCACTTCATGGCTGAGTTGCTGTAGTTCCCAGGTGTTTCCACTTTGTTATAATATTACTAATAGTTGACTGTGGAATATTTAGTAGCAAGGAAATTTCACAATTGGACTTATTGCCAAGTGGCATCCTATCGCTACCTTGCTTGAATTTACTGAGCTCCTGAGAGTAACCCATTCTATCGTAAATATTTGTAGAAGCAGTCTGCATGCCTAGGTGCTTGATTTTATACACCTGTGGCTGTGGAAGTGATTGGAACACCTGATTTCAATGATTTGGAGGCGTGTCCCAATACTTTTGGCAATGTAGTGTATACGTTCATTCTGTATGTCACTCTGTGGCTGAATACATTGTCACCAAATATTTTGTCAGGTTGTCACTGATTAGAATAATAAAATACAACTGAGATGCTATTTTCTTTTGATTTATGCCTGCATTTTCTGTAATCTCCATAAATTAAGAATAACATATTAATAACATAATAACATACTGGACAAATGCATACAAAAATACTTGTAATATATATTCAGATTGCCGACATTTTAAATAATAATAATTCATTCTGACTTGAATTTTGAATTATACCTATTAGTGAAATTCTGTCTTTTTACTGATTACTTGTGATTGTGTATACTTTTATATAGCCGACTTCATGAGCTTATGTGACAAATAGAGTGAATATTTTTATGCCTATTCATAAGTCATGATGCGAGTAGAAAAAAATCACTGCTGCTTGAATAGGTGAAATGTATAATCAAGTTTTTTTGTTGATGTTGTTTTAGAAAAGCAGGTGGAAATGCATTTAGCAGTCGAAGAGTATAGTCGAAACAAGCAATACATTCAAAAAGCCGTAAAAACCTAATTTGCCGCATTCTTTCTCGCTTGCCAGCAAACATTACAAACGGAAGCTGCGCTAGCCGTCTCCTCACATTAGCATCCATCTGGCTTCTGTTCCCGGACTTTGGTCAAAGTGAAACTGAAATTAGAAAGGCAATTGGTTTACTAAACACTCACGTTTATTATGCCCAGCAAAAATGTTTTCTGTGAACCCGGTGAAGTCTGAACTTTCCGTAGTTCTGGTTAACATCGACGGGGTTTATTGCGAATGACCATTTGAAGAAAGGCAATAACATAGCGATCACTTTGGTATTTTAGTTCTCTTTTCTTCGATTCCCTTTGCTATTCCTCAGCGTCGAGGTTTTACAAGATTAGCAGATGTAAAACAAGGGGTCTGAAAGCTATTCTCCGAACAGACGATAAAGAGGTGCATTAATCCGTTAGGTAATTTCACGCAATTTAGTTCAGCACCATGAACGGGTCAAATGGAGGAAAATGACTTTAGTGAAAGAAGCGCATTGATTGCTGTAGTGGCCCTGCTTGGGGCGGCGTGTAGATTAAATCGGGGAGGCTGGAGAATGGCACTCTTCGAAATGACTTGTTTTTTCATTGATGAGGAGTCCCTCCTTATGAGCCGCACTGGAGATTCTAAACCCATTTTTACGCCTTTGAAAGCATGTTTTTGCTAACAGGCAGAAAAAAGACCGTTATAGCTCCGAAAATCCACGCATTTTCTCATGGGGTGAGCTTTTTTTAGTTAAATTTGGATTAATACAATTATCGTTAGCGTCACTAAGGTGCCAGAATAAAAATGCGTGGAAAAAACCTTCGGGGTGCTTCGGTGGCAGTCCTAAATCACACCTCATGTCTGTGGATATGTGTGCGTGTGCACGTTCGTTTGCATCAGGGCTATATTAGGCTGCAGTCCTGTGCTGTGCATCTGTGTGCCCTGTGATGGACTGGAATGAGGCCCGGAGTGGCCAGTCAGGAGACTGGGCAGAATGTTGTGTCGGTTAGAAACAAAATAATTCGGCGAGTTTAAGGTTTAGCCGGTACAAAACAAAATCAATGTACACCTTTAAAATCTGCAGTAATCGGAATCAGAATGTTAAGCAGCGAGTTCTCTAGCACACAGGCACTCAGTAAACCACATTTGCTCTGCATAGAGAGAAGCGCAAAGAGCCGGCAGGCGCGTCTTTGTGCACGCAGAAGACATGAGCGCGGTCGCGGAGCTGCTATTGCTATTCACTGGAATGGCTCAAACGATGGATGGTTAAAAGAGACTAGGCGGGCCTGAGAAAGTGCAGACTTTTTAAAAGTGCAGATTTTGTTCTTTATCGGGATAATAAAACGTGACAGGCATCGTTTATCAAAGTCCCCCCAGAACAAATACACGGTTTTGGGCATAAAGCTACGGGGCTGAAAATGAATCCCATTCCGTGGTTGACTGTAATCCTGTCCAGTACTGCTCTGCATTTCTGTCTGAAGTGTCCAGAAGATGTAGATGAGTCTCCACCCAGGCTCCATGTGTGTGGAGTTTGCATGTTCTGCCCTGCATCATCGTGGCTTTTGCCCCAGGTACTCTGGTGTTAAATGGAGTTACCAAATTGTCCGTAAGCGTGAATAGTGAGTGTGCCACGTGAGGGTTGGTGTCCTGGGTTGTGAATTGTCTTGTGCCCACAGGTTCTGCACCCCTGTAACCCTGAATAGGACAACGGGCATAGAAAATGGATGGATAGAAAAATGAATGTTTGTTTCTCATTATTTAATTAAATGTGGAATGTCTCCCAAGACAAAACAGGAAGCTGATCTTTACTTTATGACATTCTGAGGCCGCAGCTCCACGTTTCAAGCCCAGAGAAGGCAGAGGATGTGTAGCTCTTCTGTTACTGCAGAAAATGTTTGTACAACACATCAATGCATTGCTTTTGTTTAGCTCATTTTGCTTCTCCAATAAAAAAAATAAACAAACGCATTTCCGGTACATATTTCTGGTTGAAAGTTCAAAAACTCCACTGACAGACCTTAAATGACGAAGGCTCATAATATTTTTATGAGTTAAACTAATATTTAATGGAAGTCTTGGATAAAACCTTTACGATAACACAAATGCATGAACACGGCCTTTTAAAGCGCTGTAAAATATACAAAGCTCTCAGTTATAGCTCTCATTCTAAAGTTAAATATCAGTCGAGGCAGGAATGAAGCCACAGTGAGAATGCAGAGGACGTCCTTCTGCTTCCCACAGGCACCTCATGCTGTATGTGCCTCAGTGATTCCCAGTCCGTCACACTGAGGAGTCTGTCTGTCCCAGCTTGTCACAGCTGGCAGGCTCTCAGCTTGCTGCTCACCCTGTCCCCTTTGACGCAGAGATCATGGGGACAGCAAAAGGCCACTGTTACAGGGACTGGGACCCCACCCAGCCTGGGCATGTGCTCATCGCTGGCGGAAAACACAAGGGCATTCTGGGAGCTGCAGGTGAGCTGTACGGTCAGCCCTCTTCACTTTGGTCATGCGTGTTTTGCACACGGGGGCGGAGTTTAACACACTTCCTTTCTCGCCCCGCCCCCCGGGGGGCGGAGTTTAACACACCTCCTTTCCCGCCCCCCCGGGGGGCAGGATGTTCACCTGGGTGAGCTGAGCTGAATGCTCCTTGGCTCTGAGCCGCAGGGCTGCGATGCTGGAGGCACGGCGGTCGGCCGCCATAGAGGGCGCCGGGGAGTCCACGGCATCCACAGAGGTGCTGGGGGGGTGAAGCAGCGTAGCCGACGAGGGGGGGGCAGTCAGGGATGCCATGGAGAAGAGCCTGGGGGAGGAGCTAGTGAAACCTGACCATTTCATCATCATCAGCGGCACAATGCGAAAGGCGGGACTGCTTACCTGCCAAAGGCCGGACTCACGAGGGTCGGGTGCCGGAAGACGGCGGAGCCCAGCCAAGCACCCAAGCCGAACCGGGGCCCCGAGCCACTGGGAGGAAGAGTCAGCCCCCGGAAGGTGCCGGAGCCCCAGAGGCAGTCCTGGGGCTGGGGGACGTGAGCGGCGCATGGTCCCCCTTCCAAGTAGGGGCCCAAGGGGAGGGATGAAAGCAGGTGTCCCGGGAAGGAGAGCCCTTGGGGGGCCGTATGGGCTCCCGCCTTCTCCCGCTTCCTCCATTTGGCCCGGCGGTTCTGGAACCACACCTGCCGGCCACACGGGGCAGGTATGAGCGCCGCTGTGGCCTGGCACAGCCCCAGCAAGGCACCTACTCATGTACATTCACAGGGATGACAGCAGAGGTCTGGCTCATTACTTAGGGGGGGCATTCAAGGCCTCACAGCGGCGCTGCTCCCCACAGTCAGACAATAGGAAATCAAGCAACAATCTCCTCCAATTCATACTTCCTCTTGGACTAAAAGCCAAGCTGCATCTTCTCTTATGGCCTTTTCATAATAAAGCAAGACAAGGCTGCAGCTGAGAATTATTAACAAAATAATAAAAGAAATATAAGAAATCATATAGCAAATAAAAAATATTGTAATTTTGTAGCACTAACTACTAATATTACTGGCAACCAAAACACAAAACAACAACAACAACAACAACAACAACAATAATAATAATAATAATAATAATAATAATAATAATAATAATATGATGTTAGACGATGTACCTACTTGTACTCGCGCCTCTGTCAGGTCTAACCGCACTGCAAGCTCCTCCCTGCCAATGTAAAAATGTAACCGCTGTATTTGAGTTCAAGCATAATATTAACACTGCGTTTCAGCAATCTGAACAAAATACGGCTTTGTTATTCACGGCTATTATTTTGCATTAAATAATTTTATTTGATTGTGTTAAATTATTCTGTAAACCTATAGTTTTAAGGCGCGAATATAATGGATCATGACGTGCGGAAAAAGCACAAAACTAAAAAAACTTAAAAATAATTTAGCTATATTTGATTTATAGACTTATGACCGATTCTCTACCATTTCCGATGTAATATTTATTAAAGATAGGATATTCTACAGTCTGTCAAAAAAAAACAAAGTGCAACAAATTGTATCCATCAACAAAAAATAAAGGATTCGTTATTATTATTATTATTATTATTATTACAAAAGGATTCATCATTTCACGTACGAATATACGTACGAATATTATCAATTAAGCTTAACATCAATATTAAAGGAACTAAAGGATGTCCCGAAATGAACATTTTAAAATATAAATGGAAACTGTAAAAAAATAATCTACATATGTTTGTTTTTTTATTCTACAAGAATTCATTTTGCATTCTCATATTTTACTAAATGTAAAGCGCGGTCAAAATGGCCAAATATTTACATTTTCTAAAATCTAAAATGAAAAATATATATATATATATAAATATATGTTATTAAAAGTTAGTAGTATTACTGCGATATTAAATGTGACAAAGTTTTAAACATAAACATAATCTGTAATGGAAAGGTCTGTTCAAATATTAGGACGGTTGTCTAACGTGTCTTAATCGATGAGGATGAAACTGGACGCTCGAGCGAGTGCGGTGTGTAGTGAAGTAAACGCTGAACTTTTTACATGGCACCCATTCTAGGTGACCGCCGTAACGTCATCCGGTGAAATGCCTCGGCTGCCTTTACTCTGCCTTCCTGCCTTAATAAAATGGCACAAAAGCGGACCGACCTGCATGCCACAGGTGAATATCTCCTATTTTTAGCAAATGTAATTGCCGGAGGTACATTACCTGGTGAACACGTCAGGGTAGTGCGTCTTCTGGAAGGCCCTCTCCAGCTCTTCTAATTGGTAAGTGGTAAATGTCGTCCTGTATCTCCGCTGCTTGCGTTTGAGCATGCCCTCCTCTGTGTCACTGCCCGCCGACAAACAGATACTGTCCTCTCCATCTTTAACATCCCCATCGTTGCTGGTGCCCTCTGCTTCTTTCGGAGATACATCTCCAGAAAGCGACTCCATGGGCGGCTCCTCCCGTACCGCGTCTTCTTCGAATTTGAGCGTCCCCGGTTCTGGCAGCGCCTCGGCCCCGCTCTTGGGGCTCTTGGCTCCGTCCAGCTGCTTCAGTGACTGATTCTCCCTGTAGGATTTGGTACGACTGATGTTAACGGGCGGTGCCTGTATAATTCTAAGATTGTGCATTTTCCCTGTTTTCCCCAGATCCCCGTTTCCCTGAGATTTTCTGCCAGAGTCCAAGTATTTCCCTTCCCGGTCAAAGAACCGGCGTAGCTTGGGCGGCAGGTGCACCTCCGGCAATGAAGATGAACTATCTTTGGCGGAGACTGCAAATAAAGAGTCATAGGAATTCATGGGTTAATCTCTGTCAAGAGCTTTTAGAAATATGACAAGGAGAGTACCTTTCATCGTTAAATTTTACTGTCCGTGTCATCAGGAGGAAATATTTTTTATGTAGGCCTGTAGCTATTTAAAATAAAATATTATATATATATAAATATAAAAATTAAAAATATAAAAATATAAATAAAAATATAAATATATATATATATATTAAAAATATTCTAACATTATAGCGGAGTAAATGCAAATACAGTATAGGCTATATATCGCATTATGTAGTTCTATGTCTCACCAAAAACCTACTCAAATGGCTGAAGTGAAATAGGCTATTCATATAGACATTGCAAATACGCATACAACATAAACCACACGTTATATTTAATCCAGTATTTGCATGAAAAACCGTCAGCATTATCAATAAATTTATTGCCCTCGTTAACAGCATATTGAGCTGCTTGTAAACGTTTTAGTGACATGATATTTTATAGAAATTAATGTATTACAACCTGGAACTAGGCAGTATTTTACCACCGTGCAGATTTACAAATAAATTCGATTAGTTTAAGTATCGAAAGCACTTAATTGGTCATTTATACAATTTATTAGCTTTCTTTTCCTTTTAATTATTTTGTTGACTTGTTTGATTTTATTTACCGCTCCCTACGTAATTATTGTAACAGTAAAACACGAGAACGATAATAAACACTATATTTAAAACCTCCAAGCTGATGTGCAACGTGAGCGGCACTGAGGCTTTTCCATAGGGTAGTATTGCTCAGTGCCCAGTACCAAGTCTGTCTGTGAAATTGATATATTCGAAGAAATTACGTGTAAGACGTAAACATTAGAGTTTTGTGCGGGTCTGTTTTCCTACCTTCTGCGCTCGCGTCTTGTTCAGTTGAGCCAGGCGGCGTGCGGGTATTTTTTGACCCTTTTAATCCTGCTCCACAGGGACTCGTACGGCCCAGGATACTGTCTATACAGTATGAGGAGAGCCAAGTTGGCGATTTAGCGCTGCACTCATTTCTCTTTGAGTCGCCATCATGGCACTGACGGCTCATGGTTGCCCCTTTGATAAGATCTTTGGATTGTGTTGAAATGTTTGTCGCTGATCAGACCTCGTCACCGTCGCCCCGTCTTGGCGCAGTAACGGTGCGGCTGAGCTGCAGGCGCTCCTGGTCGTGCCACACACACGTGTCCTTGTCCTTCTGATTGGCTCTCGGTGCAAAAAAAACGCACCATCATTGCGAAGCGATGTCCCACCTAAACTTCCTACTCAGTAATTCGCGAACACGCTGCTCACTCTCAAACAGTAATATCAACTTTCTACTGCTTTTATCGAAAAAGTGCAGTTGTTATAGGAAAGTTTTACAGTGTCATACTTTGGTAGTAAGATTTTATAATACGCTTTTTAATTTAAACAATGTACTACCAATATACTACGCCTATTCATAACAAATATCAATCGATCCCTAAAATAATTATCCTTGCTGAACTGGGTATTTTAAGGTGCTATAAAGTAGGCCTGTATTACACAAACAGGTACACTGTGAACATATTACGTCCATTTTTTCTCTTGTTAGAAGAAGTGCCCGCGACTTCGCTAGCCGTCTGGATTTATTTATTTATTTTTGTGCTAGCCGCAACAAGCGTTATTTTTATTTGGACCAAAATTTTATATCATAATTGGATGACAAATTCAGAATGTGGGGGAAAGTCAGATTAATTGTAATTTATAACATGTACGATACAATACACATCAATACAGGTTAAGTGGTCATTTATGATAAAATAACCGGAAAATTGGATTTTCGATTGTTTTTTTTAAGAATGAAATAAACAACATGACTTATTTCTGATGAAGAAGAGACGGATTGCAGAACCCCGGAGTCGAGACTCGTATCGGGAACATTAATATTTTTCCGAAGAATTATGAGACCCGACAAAAGAACGAGAAGGTGAGCGGAGCTCAGAAATGAGCGACCGATTAACGGCGGATTCCAGGTTATTTCGATTATTAACTATTTATCATTCACCTTGGTCGTTTCTTCTCGCTTTTCCTTAATCTATATTACCAACGGAAGCCAAATGAAAAAAAAGAGGTGATGATAGAACTACAACCTATAATTCCTCTTTGCCATGCTTAATTATCATTATCAGGCCTACTGTGTGTTTTAATAACGATTTAAGGACATTTTAGCGACTACGATTCATAATTTGTCACTATCACATATTTTATGTTCATATGGTAGCCTACACACATTTGTGCATTGACAATCAG
This sequence comes from Cyphomyrus plagiostoma, assembly GCA_019775915.2. NCBI lineage: Eukaryota > Metazoa > Chordata > Actinopteri > Osteoglossiformes > Mormyridae > Cyphomyrus > Cyphomyrus plagiostoma. The sequence continues at coordinate 6,886,408 of JABFEA020000052.1, forward strand.
CACAATTTGATTAGCTCACAAACTGCGGCACTCGTCCAGATTACGTTTACGAATAGTTTTAAGTACGTCACCAGACATGGACGCATACAGTGATAGTGACGTAATTTATTTTCACATGTGTTAAGCACATACTTTTAAAGAAAAGCGAAAAATATTGCGTATAGCATAGTTTCGTTAATTTATCCAAACAGCGTCGATAGCCACAGTGAAAACAGACACGAAAATTACTTAAATAAATGAGCGGCCTGTGCTACAGGACTGGTGGCAATGTTATTTTGCTAAATTACCATTTTAGCACAACGTTTTCCATATATACAGTTATAACCAGCTTATTATACTAATATTTACATACTAATATACCAATATTTACTGAAATGTCTTAAATATATTTTCATGAAAATGTCGGGCACGAGTGAACACATTTAGTTACAATAACGGATTTATGATTATTGAAATACTTCCCGGAATGTGAGCGCTTACAACGTTAAAGAAATCGCCTATTTCTTTATCGAAACTTATATAAAACATTCACAAACAAAAACATGATACGTGGTGGACGTGCTTAATTTGGTTAATTTATAACTACAATTCGTCCGTTGCACGTTCGTGCTGTCTCACAAATGTGTTACGATCGGTCTAGATTCCGCCTATAATTAACGGTGGACTCCCGAAGCTGCGCGCGCGTTACATCGGGTATGTCTGCGTCGCCATCTACTGCCCATAGCGAGTATGGCAGCGGAGCAGCAGAGCGACGGGATTAAAAGTGCGGCGACATAACGCGTCACATTATAGTCCACTGTCGATTTGAGGAGTGAGTACGAAACCAGAAGAAGGAGAGATATCTAAATGGACTAAGGTGTGTATGCACGTGTCATACCCTTAAATTATATTATATGTTTTAGAAGGAATTTGGCCAAATTAGATTTTACACACATACAAGCAGTAACTTGTATAGCGCAAGGCCCAACTGTCAAACAGTCAGTTAGTAATTTGTCCGCTGCTGGGCTTCCAGACGTCAGGCAATTTTCTCCCACCCCTTGCCCTTATTGTCTTTCAGCGAAAGAGAGAAAGTCACAGTATTTAACGAACATGACCAATGCTCTAATTACTAGTATAAATAGTCCTTAAGAGCTTATGGTGTGTTGTTTCTCCATTCCGGTTGCCGAGGTAGTAATGGGCTGGTGCTCTGTCAGAGGAGCAGAACAAAGAGGGGACCTTTTAGGCGCTCGCGTAAGCAAAGTTAATAGGCGGTTATTAACTGCCCACCTGATAATTTATTGACTTTGTTAGCGCAAGATCTGAGTGACAAGCCACGAAAAGCACAACAATGGGTGCCTGCAACCCTGTTATCAACTGTAATCTTCAACTGCAAGAATGTTATAATAAAAACAAAAGACGCTAATTTCGCCGAACTGCCACATCAATTTAAGATGTGTAGAACCATAATTGAATGCTTGATATTTATACATAGAATTACTTTCTCTTTTTAAATGTAATAAAGTAGGCGAGATGCCATATTCATACGATCTCTACTGTGTCGGATCAGTAAGAGCAGACCTATCCATCTTCAAACCAACTATCATGGGGTGTTTCTCAATATGCATAGGTTACTTGACTGTACTTGTGTTCTCATGTACCCGTTCCACGTTATCTTCCAATACTATGAAGCGAAGTAGGGAGGACGGTAATAATCGCTAGACGTCGTTCTTGCCTCGCCCCAGATGTCAAGGATGCATCAGTTGCATCCTCGCCATCCCTGACTAATCTCACGATTCATTCCGTCCCAAGTTCGTTCTTGGGGAGGCAAGTTAGCAAGACCGCTCTTGCCAAGACCACAAGTATGGTCTTTGCATTCTTGGTGTAGAGAAACACTAATGGTGTCCGCGTGATTTTCTCTCACAGTCTAAAGACAAGAGTCTTGTATACAATTTAAACTGTACTATATTGTCAAGACAAAAAATACACAAACCAGATAAGAAAATGTGCAATTAATAAACAAACTGCCACGCAGGTTTATAAATAAGACTGAGACGATGTGGGGTACAAACAGTTTGGGAGATGTGCAAATAAGTTTATAGAGTCAGCATACTATAAAGTACAGTGGGCGAGTAAATATGAGAAGATCTCATAGGTGCTGGTGTGTTTCTGCTACATAAAAATCCCATTTTGGAGGAGCTGCATTACCACGGAACCAGATAATTCATCTCAGATTGGCTGGTCGGGATGGACTCACTCTGCCGTACTGGAAAATGTATTTTTTTTTTTCCAACAAAGCTCGGTTTGTGTCATGAGCGGCAGGAGAGACGCCAGCCAGATCCCGATGTAGCAGCTGTAGCAGACGCGGACTTTATTGGGTAGAAACACTAGACTTCCTGTACAATGACAATGACCAAGCTGGGGAACACAGTAAGGGCAGGCACACAAGGAACGGGACTAGCAGAGGAGAGACATGTGTAAAGGGTCAAGACATGACGCCTGGGAATAAGGTTATTATAGGATGGCCAGCGACCTCTGCTGGCCAAATGGGGACTAGGCAGAAGCAGATCATTACGACTATCTCTGCACAAGAGCCCGATATGTTTGTATCTGTGCACTTCTACCTCGCCACTGTATGCAAAAAAATCCCCCTGCAATTAAAAGCATCTTATCAAAACCGGATTCTGATTTAAGATCTGTACTCCAGAAGGTAAGGAAGGAGAACCCTTTAAACCACTGGGTCTCAGACTTATCGTACACAGAAGAAACCTCAAGCCCTGGTCCCCTGAACCAAAGGTCTGAACAGGATTCAATCAGGAAAACAGAAGAAAATGTAAGCTTTGGGCTGAACTGATTCAAAATACAAACAAGCTTCATAATTTGAATAACTGCGATGTGATCATAAAGTGTGAAATATGTGTTGACCGAGATGTGAACTTACATGCAGTGCGAAATATGTGTTAACTGATATGTCTACATTCAGAATGGCTTGGAACAGAAATTCTCTACACACTGAATTTCTGTACGCAGTAAAATCAGAAAATAAAGGAGGCCTAAAAAATGAACTTTTCCTGATAAATGAATAACCTTAATTCAAAGTTGTTTCAAAATAAATATCTTGACACGGTAACTTGGTGCAAACTCAGAAAAAACACGAGCCGGTTACCTAAGTAATTATGCAGATGACGAACACTAATACGACAATTTTCTAGCACCGACAGACACAGTGCTATTTCCTCGCATTCATGATTCGGTGCAATATATCTCGACTTTTTCCCGTAGTTTGAAGTCTAAATTGGTTTTACAAACAAGTGGAGTATAACCACTTATGATATTGGTGCAATTGCTATACAGCCAGACCTGTGAATAAGAAATCATATTGTGTAATTTTCCTCCTTTGGATAATAAAACCAAGGACGTCCTTGTTCATAAACTAGTAAACTAATAACGAGACAAATAAATGTCCTATGTTCTCATACGGGGCTCATCAGAATCAGAATACTTTATTAATCCCTTAGGAAATTGTTTTGTGGTCACAGTTGCTCCAAACAGTAGGAAGAAGTGAAATTTAAGAATAGATTAACTTTCGGACAGATTCGCAGTTTATCAGTTTTATATCGATTAAATGTACCTTTCGTGATGTGAAACAGTGATAAACGTCTTTTAAATGTGCAAACGCAATTTAATGTTTCTGTTGCACATTTAGATGGACGGAACTACGTCTTTTCCCCGTTCGAATCGAAGTAAAGAACTGTGCGCGCTCCCGACAGTGGTGCAATTTCACGGCGGGGCTGCTGAATTCGGCCCAACAGCTGTTGGTGTTACGAGGCTACTAACCTTTTTCTCACAAACATATGGAGACGCCTAATGTGTCTCAGAACATAACAACACATATAATAATCTGAGAATTTTGCATGGAATGGAATGCATGACAGCATGAAGTAATGTAATGGACAATGCACACCATTTGATTTTGAGTTTTATGTATTTATATGCATATTTATTAATAACTATACTGTGTCTATTCACCAACAGCTATTGAACGTGAAGTACACATGCGAGCATTCCAATGTTAAAATTAAAATTCGCCCGTAAAGTGACGTGGAAAGCCAAGAGGTGCGCAACAGTCTTAAGTCTGTAAGCTCAAAATGACAGGATTCGGAGCCGCTGGCGCCCCAGGACGCCTCTGACGTCATCAATCACGTGACACTGCATAAACGAAACTTAATGGCAGACTCCTTGCCCCGAGTCTCCGGGTTTTACTTGTATGTGTTACATAAACACCTCTTTGTTTTTCTCTTTTAGAACACCGGCACCTCTCCGTATCTGCTGGTACTGAATAACAAGGGGAGCAGCAGGACGCGTGTTCTGTCCCACGTGAGGCACTGGTCCTGACCGCGCATCTTGGTACCCCGCCTGGCTGATCTAGGATCTGTGTTGTTCGATGTACCACACAAGGAGAAGCAGCTCCGGGATCCGGCGGAGGTCCCGTGTGGACCGGAGGAAGACTCGCGTCGGCTTCCTAGGCTATCTAAAAGACTCCGACGACAGCGCCTCCGACACCGCGGACAGCGCCTCCGACACCGCGGACAGTGCCTCCGACCCCGCGGACAGCCCCTCCGGCAACGTCGTGCATAGCAATCCCGACGATGCGGGGGACCGCCGGGACGAAGAGCAGCCGGCCGTAAGCGGCAGCGACGAGGAGGAAGCGTGTGCGGCGCCCCGGGCGCGGAGAAAGCGCTCCTCTACTGCTGTTCTCGCTGACAGCCCCAGCAGCTCCGACAGTGACGAAGTGGGCCGACCTGTCCGGAAGTTGCTGCCTAAGAAACGTCTGAACATACAGACACCGCTGTCCGATTCGGACGCGGAAGAAGAGGGGGACGCAGCTCGGCCGGAGAGGGAGAAGGAGAAAAGGAGAGAAAGGCGGGCTAAGCTTTTGGAGCTGTCGCAGAGGAGGAGGGCGAGGGCCGGCCGCTCTGTGCGCGGGACAACGGAGGAGGTACCGACATGCGCACTGCACAATAACACACTACATGCGACACACTACCGCCTGTCGTGCAATGTTTTGAAATGCGACAGTGATGTTCCTAAAGAAATCTGAGGGACCTGATTCCAGTTATCGTGTTGCATTTTATGAGAACATTATAAATAGACCGCTGGTTTATTTCAGAAATCATTACAGACGGAAAACAGTCACGGGGCGGGCTAACAACAAATTAGATAAAGCATTAATCCCGCAGAGATCGACCGACGGCTTGGGCACCTCTGATACGTAGGTTAGGTAATTCCGGGGTTGGTAAAGAAGAGCCAGGTACTAGATCAGCAGTGCGGACTGCTTGCAGAACACTGGCAATTGTGACAACTTGGTTTTATACTAGGGGGCGGCATGGTGGTGCAGTGGTTAGCACTGTTGTCTCACACCTCTGGGACCCGGGTTCTGGTCTCCGCCTGGGTC
>JABFEA020000052.1:6893576-6903654 GCA_019775915.2 Cyphomyrus plagiostoma
GACTGGTGGATAGTCGTGTTTCCGAGGTGTGACTGGTGGATAGTCGTGTTTCCGAGGTGTGACTGGTGGATAGTCGTGTTTCCGAGGTGTGACTGGTGGATAGTCGTATTTCCTGTAATGACAGACGTTTCGAATGCCACAGCCGGAGTCCGGACGAAGCGCTACGCCTGCAAGATGAAGGATTCCCTGGACCACCTGGACCTGCGCACTGTCGCCCCCCGGCTGGTGAACCTGAAGCAGAGGAGCCGCTGGAGCGAGCGCTACAAGGCGAGAAGCGCGTGTCGCGCACGAGTACCGAGGGATTCACGAGCGTGTAGCCGCAACGTCACGAGGAATACACGAAAAGTCTTTACGGGGAGGGTTTGATGGGGAATGAGTGAGAACATACTATTTAAACTTACTCGTGTACATTCATTTGGGGGGGCTAAAGCAGTGGTTCTCAACTGTCGGGCCGCAGCCCACTAGGGGTCCTCAGTGAGGAGGTCTGCACAATTTTTGCAAATTGTAGAGAAAAATTGTGACATTGCTTTAGGGCTGTGTGAAATTTATACGGCATTTTGATACATTTTCTGAAGGAGGTTCATGACGACGCAATACCATTTATATTGATATACTTTTATTGTGTGTTAAAATTAGGACTTTATTAAGGATGTTCCATAGAAACCGATAGTATTCTGTCCTGGTTGAAAACACCATCATGGCGTGACTCGGAATCCCAGAATCCACAGCTAAAATTGAACCATTCAGTTAGCAGTGTCATCATCGCCTCTCGGTTCATATTATTTTAAACATCGTTAAAAATATATAATTGGTATTATTTGTTATATCACAAAACAGAGAATGAGTCCTGGACTAACTAAATTAAAATATTTTTCTATGAATGGAGGGTGGTAATGTTGGGCATCATTGTAGAACACATAATACAGCAAACAATATCATAACTTGCAGGGGGACGGAAACATATGTTTTTTTTTTTGGGAACGGGGTCCTTCGATTAAAAAAAGGTTGAGAACCACTGGGTGTTTTAAGGGGTGTGCTTGTAGCTCTCTAAGCATGATGAAAGGCTATGGTAACTCATTTAATTTGCCTGCATCTGTTGTTATTTGCTGTACTGTTGTGCTTTTGGTAAATAAACACCAGTTCCATAACACCTGTCTGTCTGTGGTCTGGTGCCCTCTGCAGGAGAGAGTGGAGTGTTACCCCGACGTGAAAATCATAAATAGAGGTCGGTCTGACCAAACTTGTGAGGCCTGTCAGCTGCACAGGCACACCCGCTTCTGTGTGCGCCTCTCCGGGCAGCTCTACGACGACAAGACCCTGCTGGAGGACCCCTTCATGGGTAATGACACACAGGTAGTGGCCAGCAGCGTGTGCCCACAGCAGCCAATGTGATTGGTTGAGTTGCGCACCAGATTCTGTATGTTTTTTGTTACGCACACAGTCATTGGTCAGTGTTAGTAGGTCAGTATCTTATAGGTGACTTAATAATTTACTGATTAGAGCTATGGTTGTTGTTGTTTTTTTTTTTTTTTTTTTAAAAACTGCCTTTACTGTAAATATCAAAATGATGGTTCTTGTCTACTCTGCATCATTGACTCGTTTCTACTGCTGTCTGGTACCGGATGCATTTAAACGCTGTCGATGCATCTGTGTTCCCCAGAAGCACTGAACGTTGTCGTAAACATTTTTCCGGACTGCTCAGGACTTCCGGGTAGGCGTGGTCTGTGCCGGCCGTACGGAGGTGTACCACCAGCTGAAACACTTCAAGTTCCACCTGTTCCGTCAGTGTAAGGCAGAGTTGGAGAAGGAGGAGGAGGCCCCTGTGAAGGATATGGTCGGCAAGGCGTTTTCTCGGCTGCGGGCTTGTGGCTGGATCAGACAGGTGTGTCCTTGTCACTAGACGTGTACAGCAATGGATCATGCTGTGTGATGCTTCGGGATATGATGTCACCTAACCTGCCAAATGACACGCGCTGAAGACCGCAGGCTTCTCCATCCTGGTACAGGCTTTTCTTGTAAGAATAACTGTAGCGTCTTGCTGGCACTTGTGCATGTGCAGCATTCCAGTCATATACCTCCACCTCCAATGAAATGTTCAAGACTTGTAGCTCCACCTCCAACTGTTGATTTCAGCGGGTAAAGCTTGTTACTGATGTCTCTTTCTTTGATCTTCAGCAATATGAAGATTTAGAGGACCGCCTGAACAGAGCTGATTACTTTCAAGAAGAAAAGTTGGACTTATGAATCAAGCCAGAATAATAATATCCTCTAATGGATCTCGTTTTACGTTTGGTCCCTTTTTCTGGTTCTGATTATGTGATGTTGTGTCTAAGTGAAGCTTTTAGTCTGGATTACTGACCTTCTTTCTTCATGTCGCTTGCATTTCCTTGGATGGACTTTCATTGTACGTCTTTTATCTTCAGTTTGCTTGCAAATACTCCAGAAACAGATATCCTAATTTTATTTGTTTGATTTGGTTTTACCTGCCTGTAAATATGCCAAACGCAGCTGAGCTTTTTGGAGAAGCCTTTTGGAGGTAGACATGACTGTCACATATGCCTGTTTACTTCTTGGTGTACAGCTAATATTTCACAGTTAATATGCATTTTGGACCAATATTGTCATTGAACTGAAGTCACTGTTTATGAATTATATTTCTTATACAAACTTTTCTGTTTCAAACATTCCTTATTTCTAGCTGCAAAATTCAAGGTTTCGTTCACCTGATGCTTTTTCACAAGCCATAGCATGGTGCAGGTAGGATGGGGCAAAATGAAAATGAGTCAGGTTTAAATCTTGCTAAAGACACTATCACTTGACAAGAAACTATAATTTAAAGAAAAACTGAATGTTGATCTGACAGAACATTAACTTATCACCGCACTCTAAATCCGTCTGGCCTACCACATCACTTTGGCTATTGATCTACGGTATCCCAGTTGCGACAAAAAGTGCAAACTCAAAATGCAACATCATGGGGCCATTTACACAATTTAACGGTTTGTTTTAGTATATTTTACAGTATCCCTAGAATCAGGTCCTTTTTACAAATCTATTAACATAAAAGCATTTCATTTTTCATTGGAACACATGCCTTTTCATTAGCAAAATTCAACACGTAGGTCAGAGTTCACGACATAACCATATACACTCACCTAAAGGATTATTACACTGGTATGACTAACACAAGCCACGTTTTCAAATTTAACTTTACAGTATTGATTTTGTTGAGGTCAATGTGTTCAAATAGCTTTTTCATCTAACCAGTAGGGGGTGCAACTGTAAGTGCGGTAAAATCGCCTTTGTCATATAACACGTACAGTTTGCGTTACGTACTCTTGTAAGGCTGATGAACGGTATTTAATGTTAAACGGCGTATAAACGCAGTTATCCCACCTTAAGAAATTTGTTTCTGCGAGATGGATGAGGGAGAACCGGGGGCCGGGGATTGCTGGCTGTGCAGTTTGTCGACCAAGGGAAGAGGGATTGTGCGGCAGTAACATTTGCCAGCTTCTTGTCTGTTCTTCAATTTCTTCTGCTGAATATCGGAATGATGTTAGCACCATTTTAATTCACTGTGGACTAGTTTCCAGGGCACTGCACATAATTCACGGGTGTCAGGGAGCTACTGTCCGTAGGCGGGAGAAGTGATATGTCTGTAAAGTAGTGGTGGATTTACGGCTATATTGTAAACTAAAGAAATAAATTGTGAATAAACCGGCATTTGCAATATCGTAATATTATATAAATGCAAACATATTTTATTCTCTCCATATTACGACATAGCTTGGGAATAATTGCTTTTTTTCACGATAGTATTCCGTAGTTGGGGGTATAGCTCAGTGGTAGAGCATTTGACTGCAGATCAAGAGGTCCCCGGTTCAAATCCGGGTGCCCCCTCTTTTACAGAAACGTTCGTTAATTCGAATATTGCAACCGTGGTATTAATTTTAATATTAATTTTGTAAAAATAGGTTCACAAACTGAACTTGTCCTTCTACTAGCAGTACAGGAAGTGAATTTGGTCTGTATGACTTAAAGCAAATGTGCCACTAATGCAGGTCAGGTACACAGGCGATCATGGAATGAAGTGAATCAAAACAAAAGCAAGACCTAGAATCGAAAACTGAATGGACCACACAATTTGGGGGGTGGGGGTGCGGACAGAGGGAGGGTGACCTCACTCATAATCAACGAAATCAAGAGAACTCAAAGTAGCCAAACTTTATTCTTACGCTTATGTTATAATAAATATACAAAATACAAAACTGGCAATTCCTCAGCATTATAAAAATACATTAAGATAAACAGGTTTCGTACCAAAGTCAAGCTCCAAGCATCCAGGACTGTAAACAATGACATTTATAAAGCAATCGAACTGTTCTGCAGAGTCCTGTATCGAGGCTGGCAGCTGTAAACATGGGCAATTATCCTGGGTGAGGGCTGGAGACAGGTGATTCACTGATTGGTCTTCAGCGCCTCACATTTATTCAAGCCTCATGGCAAGAGCACAGCTGCATCACGCGGCCAGAGGCCCGGCCTGCCGACGCACACGCCCAGATCACCGATGCCGCGGATCAGAGCTCGTCCTTCTCTTGAGACACCGTCTCCTGCTGGCATTCGCAGTGGGTGCTGTGATCTGTGGGCTGGGGTACCAGCTCCATGTCAGGGTGCACAGTGGGCCGACCGTGCTGCCTTTGAGCGTACGTCTACATGAGAAGACATGGAGTACAGGCCACTTCACTGCAATGTCACTAACCCCAGAGCGGCTGGCAGTAGTGCGGAGAGTGAAACTTTATTGGATTGGATTAGGATTGGATTGGGATTAGGATTAGATTAGACTGGATCAGATCAGGTTACATCGGTTAGGTTAGGTTACTTTTCTTGATCCCAGGTGGACATTCTTGTACATACAGCAGCAAGGAAAGTACTGCACAGATGAACAGACATCAGTCCAAAGCAGAGAAAGTGTGACGACAGTATGCATGCCGTAAGCAAGTACATGCAGTAGCGGTACACAGAGAACAGTGTAATACACTGCACTCTACCCATAGTGCACTGGAGCACACAATTACCACTGGAGTATCAGGAGCACAGTGCAGCAGCAGCAGCAGCAGCAGTGTACCTGTAACACGCTGTAGTAGTAACAGTACAGTCTGTTGGGTTGCAGCAGTTCTCTGGACAGTATCTGCCCGTTCTTGGCTATGACCTGTGCTTCAAAATCGTTCTCCTGTGCATAACAGAGGGGACAAACAGAGTGTCCTGCTTTTATACACTTTCGGTAAAATGCAACACTGCAGAAACTGCAGTCACCACTGCGCTGCAATTACAAGGAAGTAATTCAAACGCAAGACAGCCACAGCAGCTGGAGGCACAGACCGTTAAAATGATCCCACTCTAGCAAGCAGTTGAATGCTGTTTAACTGGACTATGTTACTTGGTACTGACTGGCAAAATCATCATCATCATCGTCGTCATGCCACTTCCCTGGCCTCTCACCTTGGCCCAGCGTATCTTCTCTATGAGGTCAGAGAGGTTTCTCTGCACAGGCAGGTAGTGCATCCCTGCCCTCAGGTGACTGTAGAAATGTTCATAATACGGCGAGTCCTGCTTCAGCACAAGACTGTCCCCCAGCATGAGGTAGGGGAACCTGTACGCTGCCACGGTACCATCCACGTTCACCTGGTACTTGAACTGGCGGAGGAAGGCGGGCAGTACAGACAGAAAGGGGTAGAGAGACGTTATTCACGCTAGCAGAGGGTCTCAAGGAGCCTGGCCAATTTTACACATGCTTAAGCTTTCAAAGTGTCCAGTTTTCTTAACATTGCCAGAATATTATCCCATCGCTACAGCTACTACCAAAACTAAGAATAATTATATAGTAACCAAGAAAGGGCAAAACGGAACAGTGGGTAGGGTAGAACTGCTGCTTTGTAAGGTCACGGGATCAAATCAGGATGATGCGTTTGCAGTATAAACATATTGCACTTTTATGAAATGATTTTTATTGTAAAACAATATTTTTCAACATTATGTTAAAAAATGTTCAGGTAATGATATTACCCTGGCAACATGCACAGAACCTTTGTCAAAATGTAAAACATAGAGATAATGGTCCTTTAATGCAGTAATTATCAAATGGGGGGGTGGGAGGATGGGGGGAGTCCTGTGGCACTACAGGGGAAGGGCTGAGAGCGCGTAGCGGAACCAGAGCTCAACAATAAGAATTTCTGCTCATTACTGCTCCCCACTCTGGGCAATTTTCACCCTCCACGCTCCAATGAAATCGCTCGCCGCTTGGCCCAAAAATGAAAACAATCTGCACTGTATTTAAATTTTTTCTTAAACTGTAGCCTGGCGTCGAAATAACCCAGCAGTGTTAGCTAACGCCCAGAGACCTTTCCCTGGTAGCTGAAGCTGGTTCAGCCACATGAAGAACGTGTGCAGGCAGGCAAAGGGGACTGTGGGGGCGGCATCCCAGCCCTCCCAGAGCAGCCAGGCTGGGCGCCGCGCCGACACACCCCGCCTACCTGGAAGAAGTGGAAGAAGCCCACCAGGGACGCCCTGCCCACGTCTTTCTCCCGCCCACGGAAAAAGAAAAAGGCGGTGATGCCGGCATCCAGCAGCTCGGGGTGCTTCCGGGACAGCGCCACCAACTGGAGACGCTCCTCACGACTGTCCCGCCCACGGAAAAACGCCTTATCCGTCTTGTTGGCCCAGGATGGCCCTGGTAGACAGAGGGGAGCCTTAGGGCACCTGAAGTCCGCATATTCAAACCCGACAGAGTCGCCGTTTCCATGGCGACGGACCGTCACACAGTCTCATATCTCACCCGTGTTCCCCTGCACAGACAGGAGGTCGTTGGACACGCCTCTCAGTGTCTCCAGCATGGAGTGCGTGACGTCATAGGTGGGTAGGACAATGTCGCGGGTGTCGGTGGAGCCGCACCAGGAGAGGATGGGCACAGGGCCTGGGCGATCGCCTGCCTTCCGGCTCTCCAGAGGCCAGTCCCCCACGTTGATGTAGAACTCAATGTCCGGGAGCTGCACCTGGTGAGCGAGGTGGGCGGGTGGAGAACTCACCGCACGTACTGGAATATCACCATGTCTCCAGTCAGACTCCGAGACCCAGGCTTACCTTTCTGGCCAGAGAGAGCAATATCTCATCGGAGAACATCTTGAAGTCAGTGTACCTGCCCAAGGAGCGGCGATACACCTGGTTGTTGAGCACAGTGTAGTGGATGAGCCCCCCTCGCTGGGCGAAGCGCCTAGGGACCTCCTGTAGGAGGCGCTGCAGGTCGATGGAGGGGAAGGAGCTGAAGTCTTTGAGGATTTGGGGCTCGTAGGATGGGCAGGTCATGGCAGACTGCCAAGCGGCGCCATGGGCTTTAGGACAGTCGCAGTACTCGTGGTAGACTGGCCCTAAGAGGCAGGGAGGCGCATTGATTGACACCGCAGACATTAAAATGGAGACTGACCCTTGAGCTCTACAGCATAACAAAATTATTTCTGATTGTGTTTTAATTCGGGTAGCGCAGAGCCACAAATTTCAAATCCTTTTTGGACATCATGGACGCCAGGTCCTCCAGGTTAAAGAGGAGAGGGACCTTCCAGCTTGTTATCAGTAGACAGTGCAAAGCTCAGCATCCGTGATGGTGTGGGGGTGTGCATTAGTGCCCAAGGCTGGGGCAGCTTGCACACCTGGGAAGGCACCATAAACGCTGAATGATATATACAGGTTTTGGAGCAACATGTGCTACCATCCAGGCGGCGTCTCTTTCAGAGAAGGCCTTGTGTATCTCAGCAGGACGATGCCAAACCACATTCTGCGCATATTAAGCAGCGCAGCTCCACAGCAGAAGAGCCCTGGGGCAAGACCCTGTCACCCACTGAAAACATCTGAAGCATCATGAAATAACAACTACAACAAAGGAGACCCAGAACTGCTGAGCAGTTGAAATCCTATATCAGGCAAAAATGGGGCAACATTTCACTTTCAAAACTCCAGCAACTGGTCCCCTCAGTCCCCAAACATCTATAGAGAGCTTTTAAAAGAAGAGGTGAGGCAGCACGGGGATAAACATGCCCCCTCACATCTTTTTTGAAACGTGTTGCTGGCATCAAATTCTTACTGAGCATGTATTTGTCATAAAACAATAACATCTGATACGTTGTCTTTGCTCTATTTTCAATTAAATAAGGGTTTATATGATTTGTAAATGCTTTCTGTTTTTATTTACATTTTACACAACGACCCAAAAAAAACAGATTGTATTAGAGGCACACTACTAATCTGTTTATCAAATTTGGGCATAAGCCAAGACCCATATAAGTCCTGAAAAGCCGGTGTGTGGAAACATTTCTACACCCATTATCTATGGCCCTGATTATCTCCAGCGCTCTGTGGGAGCGCTCTGCCAGAGGAACGTCTCCCCCAGGGCTGACGAGGACTACATCTTACCTGGAAGGATATAAGGGGACCTGCCCACCAGCCGATCCCTGTGCAGCACCTCCACCTTCAGACCAGTGGTGGTGCTCTCATACAGCCGATACAACATGAGGAAGGAGCCGTCTCCACGGTCGAGGGGCCGAGGCACGTGGATGCGGATGTGCTTCCCTGGGGCCAACGCGGTGATGCGTACCTGGAAGGAGTCTTTCCCTGGATCGTAATGATAATACATATATACTGTGTGACTGTGTGGAAAATACACAGATGACCTCTGTGCAGTCTGAGTTTCCTTGAAACAAGGTTAGGAGTACTGTTACTTTGTTTGTGGGAAATTAATGCAAAAAAAAAAAAAAAATTAAACTTTCAGCTAAGTAGTACTGAGACATAAGGAGCTGTTTTACTCTTCAACTATTTCCTGAAAGACCCAAATTGGAGTGTTTCTAAATTGGAGGGGAGGGTGAAGGTGTATTCATACAGTACCTCACCTAAACAGATCATTTAACCTCTCGCTTAGGGATTTTGTTGTTTTCGGTTCCAATGCGGTTAAGAAACACACTCCTTCAAAACAGCAGCATCACCCATAATATTACAGAAATTTCCATCGAACCTGGATAAGTATATCCATTCGGAACATGGCAAAAGTAAATTTTCATGGATTTCTTCATTCTATTAATTTCAATTTGCTTGATTTTGAAATAGTTATCTCAGTACTTATTTCACATTGTTGGAAATTGGCTTTTTGCCAGTAGTACTACAGCGCTCACCTGGAGAATAGGTCAGATTTTGGCCAGCCTCGTCGGCGGCTTGAATGTAGAAGTACCGAACGGGAAGCACAACGTTTGGGTCCAGCCCGGAGCCCCACACGGTGCATCGTTCGGGATCGAGCTCTACAGCCTCGCAGGAAGCGCAGAAGAGGCTCAGGAGGTAGAGAAACGCCTTCAAGCGCAGCCTGTCGGCATGCTGGCCCATGCTAGCTCGCAAAAGGACTAGGCACTTTTAAAAGTAGATGTCACGGTTATTTTGTTTATATGTATTGACAGCCTTGATGTGTGGTAACTTTTCTGAAATTTTGACTATTTAGCCCGGAATGCAGGCTGATGTGAGTACCATCAAAAAGGGCCCGGCTGCAACCGGAACCGAGTGTTTAGGTTCCGCATGCACGCAGATGCAGGCACACCGGAGTGCAAAAAGATGCGCAGACAAGCACATAGGAGCGCAGAGAGGCGTGCAAACAGTTTGCGTTTATAAATGATAATCATGATAATTTGGTTTTAGGTTTTTCGATGCTATTTTAATGGAAATGTATAATATTGCATGAAATATACTCACTGGAGTGAATGTCAAAGGCAAATTTACTTATATGATTGATTAAAAAATGTTTACATCAAAATAAGTAACAGTATTGTAAATTGATAAAGAAGGAAATACCAAGTTTCCGCAGACAGAAAGGTGCAGAAAGACGGTGGTGAAAGACTAGCTTCTGCTTAGCCTACCAGGTCTTCAGAGATCTCTCCCCTTCTACCCAAGTGGAACTGAAATACTCACCCATGCCCTGTGTTCACAACCTGTACCTCTCTGTGCATAACATACTGTTAAAGAACTTTTCGCTGCATTTATCCTCCTAATATAT
>JABFEA020000052.1:6945803-6956902 GCA_019775915.2 Cyphomyrus plagiostoma
TACTGCCCCCACACCACGAACTCCATGCCATTCAGGCCCCGGCAGGAAAACGAGAGGGGCCACCCCATTCACACACACGAGGCCGCATGCGGAATCCATGGCACGCAGCACCACCTCACTGTACTTACATCATCGATATCCTCGTCGTCATCACCAATATCATCAAACTGGATTTCATCATCGTCCCCGGGGCCAAAGGTGTCAGTCTCATTAATTTTAGCTGGAAAGGAGAAACAGAGTAATTAGTACGAGAGGATAGGTGAGACGGCCTCGTCACACAAACAGCCTTTAACTGCCATCCACTGCATCCAGTTCAGTGGCTGGAGCAGTGATTCCTGGCCGCCATCTTCTCGGAGTAGCTTCGGCGCAGACAGGCCACAGGCAGACTCACCGTGCTCGGGCAGCTCCCCGTAGGCCTTCAGACTCCGCGCTTCATCTGCATTGTACTTCAGGATAACATCAGCTTTGTTGTCCTGCAAGTGAGACAAGAGGCAACACTAGTCACACAGCCTCAATTCGAACCCCGCCCCCAAGGGCTACAGGATAACATGGACAGTCGGGCAGATATGCAAACGCAGCCCAGCGTACATGAAGTCCTTGCAGTTACTAAATTTAGGCTACGGTGGGCTGTACGTGCAGTTGGCCACTCTTCCCCCACAGGCCTACCTGGTAATCTCTCAGTCCCACCAGTATGATATCAGAGGTGTTAATCCAAACCTGGAAGAGAGAGAGCAGACAATATATTAATGAAAAACTGCATGGTGCAAGCCAGTCCCAATCAGAAGGCTGCTTATGTCAAGCAGGGAGGAGCATAACTTCTGGGTATTAGCAGAAATTGTTAGTCCTAGTCTGCTACCCCCCCCTCCCATTCTTGCCTTATTAAAAAGAACCAAGAACATTCCACTCTTATTAATTTCCACAGGTCTTGGATTTAGAACGAAATAGTGATACTTCACTAATCCCCATGGGGAAATTGTTTTTGTCCCATTTTCCTCTCCATACAGGTGCAAGTGAATTTGGGAGTAACAGCAAAAGGGCAGCCACTATGGGATGCCCCGGGAGCTGGGGGTAAGGGTATCATTCAAAGGCCCACAGACATGTGACGGTTTTGCCCGAGGCTTGGATGGAAGCAGCCGCCATCTGATGGATCATTGGTAGAGAGGCTTAGCCCTGCTGAGCTACACACCACAGACCACCATGTGCTTAGAGTAAGGAACCTAGCCCCAAATATACATGTGTGTGTGTGTTTATCAGATCATTAGAAATCATGGTGTTAGTTTCCACTGTTATGCTGATGAATCACAGTAATATGTATCTGTCAAAACAGACGATGCATCCCACTTCTCAGGGTTAGCAGACGGGGAGGCATTCGGTGCTGGATGGCTAAAAATTTCCTTATGCTGAACACAGAGGAGGGTGCTGCTAGTAAGCCTGCTGGAACTCAGACTGGGACCCTAAACCTCGGTGCTCTTCCTGTCCTGCTAAAGGCAGTGCTGAGAGACCCTGGTGTCCTTAGACACCATAAAAAAAGTGAAATGTAACATCATTTCACTAATAAGCTGGCAAGTTGTTTCACTGTCCGGCATTGGAGATATTTAGATAAAACTAAATTGGATTTAGATTGATTTAGATTTCTGGGCCGGGGGAAGGTCTGGACGTGACCGGCCGTCCCACTTTTGCTGACGTTACGGTTCCAAATCCTGAGACCAGCTTTTCTGTGCTGCTGCATTTTCCGGCCCAGGACCAGCCTTTTGCAGTGGAAATACGCAGAACTAGTTCCGGTTTGGGAAAAAGCCCGGCACTCGCTCCTCATCCGTGGAAACAAGGCATCAGATACATGTTCTGATGCACAAATATGAACTATTACTATAACGGTATTATACCATTTATGGATCATAACCAAGCTTCAGAAGATTCTCTGCTTCAATAATACAGAAAAACTAATACATGCCTTTATAACTTCCAGGCCGGACGTTTATAATGCCGTCCTTTCCGGGTACACATCTAGCTCCATAAATAGGAAATGCGTATCGTGACGCCCAAAAGTTAGTAATCTGTATACATTCCTCGTATCCTTATGTGCATTAATTTCGTTAGCGGGCCACACCACATGAGCCTGGTTTGGTAAATCACGGAAGAAAGGGACAGATCAGCAACACAACATCTTTAAAAGAAGAGACATTGTGGATAAACAAGGCAAAAATATGTCAGTGGTGTGGCGGCACTTTAGCAGTTCAAAGTCTAACCCTTATTACAACAAAGATATGCATAATTTATACAGATTACAAAGTTTTAGGTGTCACAATACAAATCTCATTGATATTTTAGGTGAGGTACTAATCTTCTTACCAAGTTGTGGGTGTAAGTAAAAGTCTGCACAGTACCAAAAAAACGGTGTACAGAAACATTTTGCCCGTTATCTGAAGGCCTGGTGATTACTTGGCATGTGCCATATAATCACAGTCTAATTTCGTGCAGCACAACCCCGATTAATGCTGCCATAACCAGAGCTGACATAGCTTACATACTGCACTCACCTAACTGTTTGCACTGCTTCTAGTCTCCTCTACTTTCACAGGTAAATGTACTTTTTGAGTCTGGTTCCACCCAAGGTTTCTTCCTTCTAGGGAGTTTTTCCTTGCCCCTGTCACCCCTGACTTGCTCTCTGGGGGCTTTGAGCAGGGATAATGCAAAGTGCTTGGAGAGAATGTAATGTGAAAATGCGCTACACAAATGAAACTGAACACTCCACTGAGAGGAAATGCTTATCCGCTAGTGAGTGTTGGCGGTTTGTTGTCCACCAGTACAGGCAGTTTCAAGTGTCAGATCACCTTCTTCCTGAGCTTCCCCCGGATATGACAGAGCCTCTTCACACCATCAAAGCACATGGCCTCCAGCCGTCCATTACCCAACATCTTGATGACCTGTGCATATTCTATGGAGGGACAGGACAATCGGGATTACCTCCTGCTGTGTATCACCGTGTAGGCAAATGCAATGAAGGAGGTGTGACTTTCCTTACCTTGTCCATCCTCTTTAAAGACCAGCTCTCTCTTCTCAGACTCATTTTCGTTTTTACCACGTCTTCGGTTCTTACCTCCCTTACCTGCATGGAGAAGGGAAAAGAGCAGTAAGAAAACCTGACAATCCCAATTCAGACTCACCACACGAGTGGAAAACCTGAATAACAAGGCAGTTTACAGTTTATGTCACACAGGCAGTAGTAAAGCAGACTAATGCCAGGCTATTTTCCCGAGTTAATCTTTCTGCTTTCACTTATATGACACTCCAGCTGTTCCTGCGGATCATTATTATCTTGTAGTGACTGTCCTGTCCACACTCCAACGCGAGTTTTCTTAACAAACCACTCACGGGTCTCTCTAATGAGAGGCATAACAAATGCAGAGCCAGCTCAGAGAGACGGGCGGCAACCGATCCGTCGGGCAGCGTATGATAAGGCCTTCTAGCCAACCAGCCGAACTTAAACACACGCACTGATCTACAAAGTCACCCGGTGAAAGTTATTTAAAAATATCATTGTCAAATGTACAAACTTGTGTCAGGCTAGCAGGCTAACCGGCTAAGTCGAAATTAAAATCAATCCCCAGGGCACGTTCTTCAACGCAGCTCGATTCCTGCCTTTTGGAATAGAATGAAAAATGAGCAGTCTTTAACTACCTTTATTCTTCGGCATATTTTAACTAGTATAGTAAACCTAGGTCCGTATTTATGGTAGTGGGACTGTAGTAAAAACAGAACTGTAACGGCGGATACGGCTCTCCTCACGCTCAGGAAACGGCGCACTCTGCTTTAACACTGTACGCATGCGCACGAATGACGCCACAACAAAACTTTATTTAAATCCTCCCAATTTTTTTTCGATGTAAACTTTATTTGGAGCTCAGGCAGATATTGACCATTAAAATATAACGTTACTTGTTCGATTAAAAGATATTTTGAGCTTGTTAGAGCCATTCCTGCTGCTTTTGCAAAGTTCATTAAATGAATTTCACAGTACTCGACTTTTATCCCAAGCACGGGCAATATGTGGGTAGGTGACTATATTTTTTTGGGATAAAAAATCTACTAGGTTGGCCATTTCAAAGGTACTCTCCCCTCCTCCAGATTAAAAATAGTTGTTTCTTGAATTAATTATTTATGTAATGTTATTGACGTTTTTGGATTGCTTTAAATGGCTGGCTGTTCAATGAAACTGATATTTAAAGTTTTGAGTACATTCATATAAACTTGGGTATTTTTATAAGAAAATGGCATGATGATACCTTTTTGATATTAATCTAATTTTAATTGCCAACTTTAATATTCATAAATGTAGATTTTTGGGGCTTCATCCCAAATTTTATAGCTTTTGAAAATTACTGATTCTTTAGAGTATTACAGAAAATGCATGACAGTAATGTGATAAATTGTGTTAAATTGTTTTTTCAAAAGACAAATCGGCCTATATTTGTATGTATGTTATAGTTGCTGCTTGGTACAATGTGTTCAGTGTTAAATATCCGAGTTTGTTCAATGCGCATCAATAAAAAGATACTGACCATTATTGGTTTTAGAAATTAGATTAATAGGTGTTTAAGAAACCTCGAGTCAGCAACGTGTTTAAGAGGAAGTACATAGTCTGCTAGATATGGAAAATGTAATGTACGTATTGCAGAGGAAAAAGAATTTAATAGAAAATATTAAAACGTCACCTACAGAGCTCAAAGTCTAAATTCAAAATCAGAATTCTGAACATCAGGTGGAAACCGGAGTACCAGGGGTTCTCCGTGTGTCGTGTGGGTTTTGATGACAGGCCCTTTCCACAATGACCTCAGGCAACTTTCCTTCTGACTCGAAGATTATCTTTATTTCCGGTCTAGCATCTGTTAAGAGCAGCCCATGCTGCTGCGTTCCTTGTTGTTCTAACAGCAAACAAATTTCGTATTTGAGTTTCCACGATTTTCCTGTGGCAAACAAACCTTCGTGCTCTTTGGGTGAGGGCGATCAAAAGAATGAGGGGCCAACTTTCAAAATTCTTCCTAGAAGCACCTACGTGTGGGCTGACACCTTTACATCAGCCCATTGACGAATTAAGATTAAACAGGTACCAGTTCCGTCTAGATTCTATTGATTTATATACTGATTTATTAACATTACAATTAATTTTTCATTAATAATATTTGCTTAAAATACATAAATAAAAATAAACAATGTGACCAGTAAATGTTTATTTTGCATTTGCTTTTCAATACAGTTTCTATACAACGTATTGTTTATTACCGCACTGTATAATATAAAACATTTGAGGGGGAGCTCTGCCTGCTGGTGAAGTGGCAAAGGATCATGACTTTGCTAGCCACCCATGTCCAGGTAAGTATTACAGAATAAAATGTGTCAAGGAATTACATTAAGAATATAATTTATTAGTATTCAGTGCGGCTGGACTTGTGTCTAATTTGGACCGTTTGGAAAATACGCCTGCAATCCGTTTAACATCTTCTAGCGGTACGTGTGGCAGATGCACTAAAGACTGGGTGAACTCCTCGATAAAGTATTGTTCTCAGTTTTACTTTTTTTACGTTGAGCTTTCCTGTATTCCGATACTCCGGAGCGGTGATAGGGCAAACCGGAAATAAAGACAAACCTGCCTCGAGTCAGAACGGAAATTCTCTGACGTCATGTGAAATGGGCCTATGGGCAGCCAGCACACTGCCTCATTAAACGCATCGTCATGGAAACGCGTCTTCCCCCATACGGCGGCGTTACGTTTTCGACGTCACCGCGAGGCCGTGCGCGCTCCGAGCGCAAGCCGAGCGGTTCGTCACGGTTCTGCTTAGCGCGCTGATATGGTGAAGTGCTCCTGGATGAAATGTGAGTCTGATTTACGACACCCGGAGCGAGTTCGTGGAGTCCGCTTCATTCCACTTCCAAAGTCTCCCCAAGAACTTCTGCTGCCCTGCAGCCGAGGAGGAGCGCAGCGTCTCGATAGGGACTCCACTGTGTTTGTTTGTTCGAAGGTAAGATCATGGCAGCGGCCGAGATGGCAGGCCGCTGCCACAGATGTGAGGCGTTTTGCCGCGGACTCTGAGGCCGCTTTATGTCTCGGATTTTAACTGCAGTTTTTCGGGTGATGAAGCTGTCCAGGGTCGGTCTGTAAAGGCGCGGGACGAACCGCCATCCTTTCCCCTAAACAGCCGGGCAGACTCCACATTTTTCGGCCTGTGATCCCTGCCGTGCTCCGGTTTCGCTAGATGTTTTAATTTGACACATTTTCTTCAGCGTTTGACAAACAGGGTGGCCACACCCGTTACCGGCGGACCGGTGCATTCAGTCCACTAGGAGAGCGGCAACACTGGAGGGGGCGGCTCCGTAATTGCGACCCAGAGAATTACGTCGGTAATGCATTAACTTTTACCTTAGATTAGAATAAGGCAAATATTGCACGTCATGAGACGTAGAACACCTTTATAAACACGTTGTAAACACATATAATAAAATGAATTTGTGCGGCAGCTCTTATGTAGCTGGGTGAAATTCTACATAGCAAAGGCAGAGGTAATTACAAGATTGGTGCTGTGAGAGGTAACATAAATAAAATAACAAAATAATTGTAATATAATGATTGAATTAAAATGATAAATGTAGCTGCAGTAGATGGGATAATTTGGAACTGTCAGTGCTGTTTCTGAGGCTCGGTGAACCCTAGCGGCAGTGAGGTGCATTGTGGGGGCGGAGTTATGGAGGCTGTGATTCTGGGGAAGAAGATATTTTTCTGTCTGTTTGTTCATGCTCTATTTGCGTTGTACTGCTCGCCAGGTGGTAAGGGAACAAGCTGACAGTGCCCAGGGTAAATTATTTTCTTAATCTTGTCGCTAGTCTTTGTTTCCAGTCTGCTGGCATAGACCCTGTCCAGATTTAGGAGTTCGGACCCTATGTCCCCTGAGTCTCTTTCACCATTCACTGTAGATCCCTCCAGATCTTGGCTGAAGTTTCAGAGGTAGTTTGGTTTGTTTTAGCTAACTTAAGCAAAACACCCTCTGATGGGCTTGTCTCACCAAATGGGAGGTATTTAAGGACCATGATCCCAGGAGCTTCATGTATGTAGCAGTAGGAAGATTTCAATCTATTGCTTTAGGAACAAGGTCATTTAAGTCATATCAAGTAGTATCTAATTATATTTTCTCAGCCTAATTCTGACTGGTCAGAATATATAGCTTAATGAAACCCTCTCTCTCCACCAGTTTTCTTGTCTGGTCTGTTACATGTTCTTTGTGTCGGGCAGGGATTGAGATGGCACACTTTCATGTTCACAGACCCCTTTTTGGAAATCCACAGTTCATAGTGTTGTCACAATACCAAAATTTAAAACTTTGATACAATATGAAGAAAGCTATTGAAATTTCGGGTACATCGGCTTCCCCCCACAGTTCAAAAACATGCTGAGGCTGATTGGAGTTCCTAAACTGCCCATAGGTGTGCATGTGTGAGTGGTTGGTGTGTGAGTGTGTCCTGTGATGGGCTGTTCCCTGCCTTGTGCCCATTGTTTCTGGGGTAGGTTCTGGACCCCCCGCGACCCAGT
Organism: Cyphomyrus plagiostoma; assembly: GCA_019775915.2. NCBI lineage: Eukaryota > Metazoa > Chordata > Actinopteri > Osteoglossiformes > Mormyridae > Cyphomyrus > Cyphomyrus plagiostoma. The sequence goes on from JABFEA020000052.1 coordinate 6,953,383, forward strand.
AGGATAAGCGGATTGGAAAATAGATGGATGGATAATTATTACAGTGCACAATAGAGCAGATATGCATTACTTTTACATGCCTTCTGTATTTTTTGTCTCAAGCACAAACGCTTAAAACAACTGCAGTTCTCTGAAAGATTGCGTCGGAATGATCAACACTACCTTGCAAGGTCGTCTGGTGCCGAACACAACTCAAAGATGAAAATTGTTGCATACTGTTGTCTTAATGCACCAATGTTTATCTGACTACAAAAAATGTTTTAATCTGTGGAAAAAAACTTCAGCTACAACCTGCTCATACAGATTAATATTTTATTAATTTAAAAGTAAGATTGTATTTTGTCTTGCATGTCAGTCCTTTAAATGTTTAGTCATATTCATGTTGTTTTGCCCCTATGTCGATATTGTGAGGTGGCTAACCATCTTCATTTGATACAAAGCCATAGTATTCCTCGCTGCTCAGTTTTTTTTATTAAGCATAGTAGTGAACATTGTGATGCGTTTGAACTTGGTCATTTTACTGTGTGTGACATTGCACTCCGCTCTAGGCATGCGCATTGGTAGCCTATGAGTCTCTGTAGTCAAAGTGAACCAGAAGAGCAGGCTGTAGAATCGTTATCATCTAAAATTAGTATTGAAACAGGTTTATACATGATGGATTTAATACATGTGTGACTCTGACATTGTTGTGAATGGTGGTTGTCTGTACAGCGTCTGTTTTTGATTTGCCTGGGGGGGATTTAATTTCAGTTATTTGTTCTCATAGCTATGTGCCTCTGCTCCCCCCCCCCAACCCCTCGCAGAAGTTAAATTTCTCACCGAAGCTCTGTCCAGGAAGCCGAAGAAAATGGCTACCGTCACCATCAAAGAGGAGCCCCAGGAAATTGACGTGAAACAAGCACCGAGGCTCCACGTTGACGGAGAGACTCAGACATGTTGTGGAATTAAGCAGGAGGGTGGTAGGCCCATGGAGAGCAGCACACAGCAGTCTGAAGAGGAGACCAGTCTGGTAGGACAGTCTTTGCTTAGGCTGATGGCGGAACTGTAAAGTGACGATGTACAAATACTTCATTAATGGGTTCAAGTAGGTCTTTTCCGGATTTCTGCTGGGGTTGCGTGATGTCTACCTGATTGGCTTATGACAATGTCTCCAAATATTATGGTGGAGGATGCCATGAGGGCAAGCGTTTGGTCGTCTTCTTAAAGGTGCTATAAATATTTGGACGTTTTATTTCTGTTTTTTACACATATGAGTCCTCATAGCCCATCCTCCCTTAATCACTGTCATTACTATTTCTTCTTATGGCTTGCTTTGAGTCTCAAATCGCGTACTTCAATATTTAAAATTTGAGTGTCTAATTTAATGTTTTTTTTCCTGAATAAAATGTGAAGTTATGCTGAATAGTTGAAAGTAGCTAAAGTAGGGTCCCTTAAATCTCTTGTGGGAAATTGGAATCACAACAGCCATGATTTGAAACAATATCAGCAGGCGTTTCCTCTAGTCCATGCAGTATTAGTAATTCATCGGTGAATATTTTTCCTAAACATGAAATATTGTCAGTTATTCCTGCAGTGCGAGAAATTGTTGAGGAATTAAGTCGGATATAGCAGAAGACAGGGGCGTAAATTTTAATCATCAGTTTTGCAATTGAATTAAAGACTGACGCCCTAATTTTCTGAGGCAGTTGCAAACCACATAGATTTAAAAATCCTTATGTGCACCAGCAGAGACCCTGGACATGTGACTGTGAACCGGAGTGGGGATTGTGATGCCGGCTCACCATCACGATGTCTGCCAGCCACTGGTGATGGACAGTGGCATCATCCATTGGCCCAACCCTAATTTGTACTTTTTACATTGTTGCAACTTTTACTTTGCTACATTTCTGAACCAAATATCGACTTTCTATTCCAATATATTCCGCACAACTCGTTACCCAACTTGACAGAATATTTTCTCAGAAACTGGGATTGATTTTAAATTGAGAGTTAGCTGCCAGTATTCATTTGAGTGAAATACTGCATTTCAGTTGGTGATTCGTAAGGATAAATAATCACCTGTTCCAGGGCTCTTCTATCCATACTGATGAAGTCACCTGTTGATATTGGTTGTATGTTATGTGAAGGGCAGCCTGATGAAGTTCTTCTGTTTGAAAATGGCAGAACTCCGCATCTGAGAGTGAAGACGACACGGCCGAAGACGACCTTGGGGAAATGGCTGTGGTCACTATCAAGGAGGAGATGCTGGAGTCCGAATCGGAAGATCCTGAATCAGAAGATCCTGAATCGGAAACCGACCAGCAGCTAAGCTGCGATTCCGACGACAGTTTCCAGTCGACTGTGACATCGGAGGCGGCGGAGGCCAGCGAGACGGAGAGACACGGCCGTGTTAAAATGACTCTCGACGGTGCCCAGCGCGTTTACCGAGGAAGCCGCTTGAAAGAGATGCAGTTCACGGGCCCTCAGTCTGATAGGGTGCTGCGTGGAGAGAATGTTCACAAGCGGAATGAACTAACAGAAAGACTTTACATTTGCTCCGATTGTGGGAAAGATTTCTTTGGGGAGACGGAACTAAAATCTCACCAAAAAAGTCACAGACTTGGGAGTACAAAGAGCAGCACTGACCCATTTGCCTTAAAGGCAGCTAGTAACTATCAAGTAACAAGTCAAGAGGGGAAGCTGCCATTCCGATGCTCCCACTGTGACAAGGGCTTTGCCAGGAAGGGCCAGCTGAACCGGCACGAGTTCATCCACTCTGGACAGAAACCATTCAGCTGTTCCGATTGTGGCAAGTGTTTTGGCAACAAGTGGCAACTCTCTGCACACCAGAAAATTCATACAGGCGAGAAGCCCTACAGTTGTACCTTTTGCGAAAAGTGTTTTATAAGGAAGGGTGAGCTAACGGTGCATCTGAAACGGCACACGGGAGACAAGCCCTTTAACTGTTCGTTCTGCGGAAAGGGCTTTACCACGAAGGGTGAGGTTAACATCCACCAGCGCCGTCACGTAGGGGAGAAGACCATAGGCTTGTCCCATCCGTCGAGTCTTGCAGCAAAGGCCCAACTTTCTTAGCAGTTTCCCAGCATTGTTTATAGGAAGGAGAACGTTTCACAGCAGTGTTTCCCTGAACGATCAGCCCATCTGGGACTGGCGTGTTAAAATCTGGACAAGTACCCTTTGGTCTCAAGATGATCAGTGTTTTTTTTTTTTTTTTTTTTTTATATAGATCTTCAGCCTGTTCAGCACCTGAATCACACTGCGCATCACGCAGTTGTCAGGATCGATGCATTTGTGTGACGTCATAAGATGCTCATATGACCTTCACTTCTGGGGCTGCTGCTCCCGCATCGCAGTGCGGAGCCGATCTTGAGCCTGTGCTCCCGGATCGCAGTGCGGTGCCGATCTTGAGCCTGTGCTCCCGGATCGCAGTGCGGTGCCGATCTTGAGCCTGTGCTCCCGGATCGCAGTGCGGGGCCGATCATGAGCCTGTGCTCCCGGATCGCCGTGCGGGGCCGATCAT
>JABFEA020000052.1:6975854-6991023 GCA_019775915.2 Cyphomyrus plagiostoma
GTGAGGGACAACTGGGGGGGGGGGGGTTGGGGGAATGAAGGGCAGCTGGGCTACGAAGGACTTTAGCTAACAGACTTCAGCTTGGTCCATGGGTGTGTGCCACGGACCTCCAAGGGCTGGTCATTATAGAAGAGGTGGTTGCACAGCTCCTCCAGAGGAGGCTCTGGGTCAGTGGTGGCAAACTGGGCCGCGTCCTCGATCTCCTTGCGCACCTCCACATCGATCTCCTGTGTGCACGCAAAGTATCCCATTAGCACCCAACTGGAGAAAGTGCAGAGTCATGTATTGGATATTCATCTTTTGCGGAAGTAAATCTGAGACGGGGAGCGACCTTCAGCTCCTCGACGTTGGTCATGTTGTTGCTCAGCATGCGTTCCTTCAGCATGGAGATGGGGTCGCTCTTACTGCGCACCTCCTGGATCTCCTCCCGCGTGCGGTAGCTGAGGGCCAGGGGAAGGGTTAGGATTTAAAGATGTTTGTGGTACGGACAGGAATACGATATAGCACTCAGGGCGCAGATGGGTCTGGATCTGGATGGCCTGAGGTTAATTACAGAACAGAGGAAACAATGCTTCTACATTCATAACAAAATCCTGTGCGTACTAAGATTAGAGACTCAGTTTCAGGTTTCTCAGAGTATAAATCACAGAGGACATCTTATGGTCTGGAAACTCTTCCTCTCTAATCACTAAGGCAGAAGGGCACCTTTATTTCCTAAGGAGACTCTGAATTAACTTCACAGCTGGTGCATCAGAGAGAATCCTGAGATCACAGCCTGGTACTCCGTACTGCTGGGATGCTGACTGAAAAGCCCTTCAACGTATAATCAGTACAAGCGAACACATAACTGAACTACAGCTGCCAGACATCGATAGCATTTACAGTCACCGTTGCTCCCAGAGGGCCTGCAGGATCTCGTCAGACCAGGCCTATCCTGGATACGGTCCACTCAGTCGTTTGCTACCAGGTAATTAATACAAGAGCATACATGCCTGCTCAGCCAGACTCAAGATGATCTAACCCTGAGCTGTTTCCCGGCTGACCTGCAGGCCCATACCACCCACCCACCGTAGCACTAAATGTTGCCGTGACTCAGTCACCCTTCTGCACGATTATCATGGCACCTCGAGTTTATCAAACTGCAGCGCAAACCTTTATACCGGCATACGTCAAGTTCGCGTGCTACAACAGTGCTGTGTGTAGTTTATGGAAAATATTTCTCCGAATTCCCACATACATATTCCTGTGCCATTTCGTATAATATCTCTGATACTATATACGCATGTATTTTTGTATGTAAAGTCATTACAGAGGCAGCTAGTATATTCTGTTTATGTAATTCACTTGCACAATGGCACATAAAAATCCTTGATCGCCGAAAACGCTAGAGACAGGAGCAGAAAAACAAAGGATGATGCTGGTGACGTGTGAAGGGATGAGCATTCTGGGTGATCAGCGAGTACTAATCTGCCGGTAAGGCATCCTCAGTCGACGGTTACCTGATCCCAGGGTCGCTCATGCTGTGTCCATGGTAACGGTACGTCTGCAGCTCCATGAGAATAGGCCCCTGAAACGTCACGTGGAATTAATGTGAACCGTGTCATGGTGCACCAACAGGATCATCTTCTCAGGTCTGCCTGGCATCTCCTACTGGTCTATCATCTCACTATTCATTCTTCATGACGTTCTCGAAGGGCAAACTCAAAGCCAGCCCCATGCAAGTCTAACACGCTCCCCTGCTCGTTATACGCCGAAGCCCAGTCAGAACTCACCTTTCCAGCTCTGCAATGATCTGCAGCGAACTTAGTGGCCTCCCTTACACACAGGATATCCATCCCATCCACCTGGAAGGAAACATTTACGGAGAGAAAAGTATTGACAGAACACCGAGATGAAACATTTCATCTCCAGCTCTGTAGGTAGCAGGTACTGGGAGTGCGGATTACGGAATGTGCAGCCACACGGCCGGCCTACCCGGAGTCCTGGGATGAAGTCGCCTCTCTTGTAGTAGTCAGTGCTGGCAGCGGCTCGCTCCACAGAGGTGCCCATGCCATACTTGTTGTTCTCACAGATGAAGATACAGGGCAATTTCCACAAAGATGCCATGTTGTATGTCTCAAAGATTTGACCCTATGAAGACAATACAACTGTTTGGAAACTTGGACTGACGGAGGCGCAGGACGACCACAGGCAGCGGATCTTACTTGGTTGGCTGCTCCGTCTCCATATAGTGTGACACACAGCTCATTGCGCCCCTGGTACTTACAGGCCAAGGCCACACCTGCCCCCAGAGGTACCTGGCAGAGATGGGGAGGATTCGGGTGATGAGCACCATCGCTCCTGCTGCAGGGCACTTAAGTCCTAGCGAGTGGGCAGCAGTACCTGGGCTCCTACTATGCCGTTCCCGCCATAGAAGTTCTTGGTGTACATATGCATCGATCCACCTTTGCCCTTGGCGATGCCTCCCCTGCGCCCTGTAAAAGTCAAACACAGGACTGTGCCACCCAGTACCCAGGTACTCCAGCATGCCACCTGTAGCACCAGAAAAGCTTCACTAGGGGCCTCATGCCTCATGCCCACAGGCTGCCCACCTGTGAGCTCGGCCATGATCTCACGCACGGTGCCCCCTCTGGTGAGGGTGTAGCCGTGGGCTCGGTACGCTGTGATCAGATGGTCCGTTAGGTTGATGCCTGCTTCAATGCCCACTGCACATGCTTCCTGTCATGTAACAAAAAGGCAAGTGAGCGCCTTTGAATTCCCCAATACGCAAATGTGTGCAGACACAGGCATATCTGTGGTCCGACCTGGCCGTCATACAGGTGACAGAAGCCCCTGATGATCTTCTGCTTGTACAGCTGGTCAGCCTTGAGTTCCATGCGCCTCATGGTCTGCATGGTGCGGTAGTACTGGAGCCCCTCCTCCCGGGTCAGAACCGCCTGCTGGGCCGGACCCTCCTCCAGCCGATGCAGGTCGCACCTCTAAAAAACAGGATGCAGAACGTGGGTATACTCAGACACAGAAGTACAGGCATATAGAAGCATGCAGGCGCACACACACTGACCTTGATGTCAAACGAGGCTTGAGGGGTGAAGTCGGCATAGGAGCGAGAAGATATCACCACCCTAGCACCCTAGGAAGACATCACACACCAGTGGGCACAAAGATACTCCTCACCCCTGCACACCCTCAAAGGCCGGGAGGGAATCTGAAATTTGTCATCGTCACTGGTTACTGCTGTATAATGTCACCACAATACAGAATCACAAACACTATGGTTTGAAAGCCTTTGGTTCCACTTCTCCAGCACTGAACCCTGGGGCCTCTCTGAAGCTTGGAGGGGGCGGTGGGTGGGCTGGCCTGCTGACGCAGTCACTCTAGAACAGCGTTTCCCAATCCAGTCCTCAAGGACTCTGAGCTCCCGGTAGAAGCAAAAATGTGGACCGGTTGTGGGTCCCTGGGGATCGGATTGGGAAACACTGCAGTAGAAGATGGATGTGCCATAAGAGTGTCAACAGGATGGAGGCATGGGTATCATGGAAGAGGATAGGCAGCACTGGGACGCACATCTATTCAATGCATTTTCATGGAATCATACAAATGAAAGCAGCCAAGTCACTTTTACTAAATGTCAGGTACATTTAGATCTGGGACATTTCCAGAGATAAATAAAGTATGTGGAGGATCAGCTCAGTCGAGCAGGCTGGTGAATAATGGCTTCCTAAACACTGTGATCCAGATACAGCCAAGGTTGGGGGAGCCACCCAACCAGTACTTACCTCAGACACAGCCTGTGCCCCCTACAGATCTCCCAGAAGAGACAGGTAGAGGGAGAAAAACATACATTATTCTTTCGACGTATAAGTAGCACCCTCAAGCAGGACAGCTGCATTCCTGCTCACACAATTAACACACGACAAAACACGGAAACTGACAACCGAAAATATGATCGAGTCCTGGCTGAAATTTCTTTCATGATATATGCAGTTTTTCATATTTTCTCCCCTTTCCCACTCGAGCAGGATGATCGGAAAGGAGAAAGATTTCAATGTGTTCATTGGAAGACAACAGCGGAAAAGAGAAGCCGTTCGTTTCTAAATGACAAGGTGACTTTTCTTATAACCCATGTAATATAGTTCATATAAACGTCTTGAGTTTACTGCTGACAAGCAAACGAAATTCTTGCGGACTGGGCCCGGGACGGCTGACACAAAACATGGCAGTTGTCCTTGCGGACGTCCGGGTAAGATTTATTTATTTCAGGCCGCATTTTGCATCATCCATTTACAAGGTAACGTAAAGCAGTATACTCACGTTTTTCTTGGTGCTTGCCCTCAGCACATTGGAAATGATAGTCAGCATCTTTCTCATACTACCTAAACACCGCACTTATGAGGGATATTTCTCTCCTTAACAACTGAGCATTCCCTGCGGACGAACAAAAAACTGCCCGGAGTTTGAGTGGAATAAGCGAAACACCGCCCGGAGTTGAGTTGGACGACAGGAATGTTTCCCGGAGTTGAGTAGCGAGGCTAACTGGTGTCTCTACATTTCTAAATTGTGGATGATGTGCGCGCGTGTGCCGTGCTATGTAGGATCGTGGCCAGGGTGTTCCCGGAAAGTTGAAAGGTTGCTGAATGTGTATTTTCTAGCAGTTTTTTAAAAATATGTATTTGAACTTCATTGAAGCAATCTTCTGTCGTACTCTTGTTGTACGATCCCCAGTGATTGAGGTCACTATACTGTGCTGGCAGTCACCTGAGGAAAAATCGAAATTGTTAACAAGATCCAATATCATCTTAAATCTAGCGAATTTAAAAGTTATATATATTTTCAGATCCATTTCTTACCGTTGAAGTGACACAAATATTATTAACAAGGAAGGCATCAATAATTAATTTGAGTAAAAGTTACGTAATGTTGTTATGAACCGAATAGGCTACCCGGTATCCGCCGCGCACCAGTTTAGGGCGAACAACAACACGCAGGTCGATGGTTACCGTGGTTTTATTACAGTTAATCGCCCCAGTTAGGTATGCCTATTTTACCATTAGAATTGTTTTTGCTGGAAGAATTAAACAATTTTGACAGAATTTACCTGGACCGACAACTTTCATAGACTTTTCTTTCTACATAATGATATGAACTTCATACTGATGGGTGTTCTTACAGTACGTGTTACTAAATGCTTATCATTCACATGCATTTCAGTAACAAATACTAGTAAATTCACTTTTATGTGTAACATAAAATAATTATTTGATTTATTATAATACGAATATTAATGAAAATCTTACGGAGCATAAGTATTGGATTTGGTACTACTAGGGGAAGCTGTCTGTGAGATATCCCTTTATATCTGTTGTAACAGTACAAAAACACGAATATTAAAATGAATCAAAATTAGCGCAAATAAAGTTAAGGTGATCAAATAAATCACGTTATTATTATTATTATTGTTGTTGTTGTTTAATTAAATAGTACTGTTAATTATTATAGGCCTATGCATGCGTCATTGTAGCTATTATGATAAACGATGAACGATCATTTCTTCTCTGCCGGGAGGTGGGGGGGGCGCTGACCGGACGTATTTCCATATGCGGCACCGCGGGTTAGTCACCGGCTGTAGCCAGTGACGTACGGGATTTTCCGTGTATTACGAAACATTCCGGTCCGTCACCGGGATAAAGCGGCATGATCCGTATCGGGCGCCTAAGAGCCTCGGTGTGAATGTGATCTCTTCGCTGAGGGCTCAGGATCCCAGACTGACTGCGGAGTTGACGCTCCTGGGAGGCGAATGAAGAACCACCTGCTGCTTCTTTTCAAATACAGAGGACTTGTGAGAAAAGGGAAAAAGAGTAAAAGGAGAAAATGGCCAATTTTATATTGCGGAAAGCGGAACCCAGGGACGTACCGGACATACTGCGACTCATAAAGGTACCCTACTTTTTCAAATATCTACTGCTTATACGCAGCTTTTCCCCAAAACTAAATTTAAGAAGTTTTATTGTATTTTGATTAGGCTATAGGCCTAAAGCACTTTGATGATTTATTGAATGTTCAAACTTTGAATGGACACACCATTTAAACTTAATGTGCTATGCTTACGACATTTGTTTGAATTACGTGTCTTTTATTAAGTGAAATATTTAACCTGTACTACGTAAATATTTTGTTTTGCAGGAACTTGCAAAATTCGAAGAGATGGAGGAGCAGGTCGTGTTGACGGAGACAGGTAAGATTAGGGTTAGGATGAAGTGAACCTGTCCGAACCCCGCTCTACAGGCTTCTAGTGCGGGGCGGCCCAATTATTAAACAAACCTCTCTGGCCTGTTTCCCACAGAGCTGCTGCAGGACGGATTCGGGGAGCAGCCGTTTTATCACTGCATCATGGCCGAAGTGCCGGAGGATCGCCGCAGCTCAGACGGTACAGTATTTCGGGGTGCCGTAATGGGATGAAAGTTTGGGCGATTCTAAATTAAGGGCCCAATTTATGCAATGATATGATATGCTTACTCAGTCTCAAGTAGCGACCCTACCCTCTTTTAAAGGCCTTTAAGGAACTGCCCTTAGTACATATAAATAAAACTTTTAAATGAACAGGTAGCACATGCATCATTTCCCTCAATATACGCATAAACAGTATATAAACTGAGATTTATTACCATTATTACAATCAGAGGCGATTCTAGGGACACTGGGGCCCCTAGGCAAAGAACTCCATGGGCCCCCTCTACCTCATGCTAACATTTATTAGCTTTATTTTACTGTGAAGTGTAAATCAATAATATCAAGAAAGAATTAAATAAACACAGTTCCTTTATTTTCACTATGCTGTGAAACAAAGAATAGACAAAGCAGATCTGTCGTTGTGATGTACTGTGTAATAGACCCAGCTTGTGGCCCCCAGGCAATCGCCTGTCCTGTCCCTACGCCTCTGATTACAATGCAGCCTGGTGAGGGTAGGTGACTGATGCTGCCCTGAGGTAACTGTCATGTGAAATCTCACCCCTTGTGGTGCGTGAACCACACACATAGAAGCACAGTTATTCATGGAAAAAATGAGCGGTAGTGAAACTGGAGCTGTCAGCAGTGATGTGTTTTTGTAACATGAACCATTTCCCCTTAGTGGACACGCCAATAATTAGCATTTTTCCGTACAGGTCACACGGTCGTTGGATTCGCCATGTACTACTTTACCTATGACCCCTGGATTGGCAAGATGCTCTATCTGGAGGACTTTTACGTGATGAAGGAGTACAGAGGTATGGCAGTTCATACAGTACACAGTACATAAAATACACAGTAAAGTACACAGTACATACAGTACACAGTACATACTTCCAGCGCATGCATAGGCTATGTTACGGTTCACATGCAGTTCACCGTAATTCCATTCCTCTTTGTTTCAGGCTATGGGATTGGGACAGAGATCTTCAGGACCTTGAGTGAGGTTTGTGTCTGACATTTCCATCCATCTGTCGCTCATCCATGGCCTCTTATCACAGTGAGGCTCTCCCAGGGCAGGATGCTAGGCTGTCGTAGAGTCCACTGGTGTTGACGGCCTGTCGATACTTGTAACAAAGCATCACGTAATAGCTTGACAGAATGTAACAAGTGGAATGATAATAATATCGATTATAATGATAAATAGGGTAACGTTGAAACGCAATTTATATACAATTATAATGTAGTCTATAGATTTGTCACATTTTGAGTTATTAAATAATTCAGTGCTATTACTTAGTGCATAATGTAATAACAATGCATTATGTGAGGAAAATTTGTTACATTTTGTTGCATTACATAATGCAGTATTATCACATAATGCGCTATTACAATGCCCCCTCCCCCCCAGACGGCGGTAAAAAGCCGCTGCAGTGGCATGCACTTCATCGTGGCCGAGTGGAACAAGCCGTCCATCGATTTCTACAAGCGGCGCGGCGCATCGGACCTCTCGCACGAGGAGGGCTGGCGGCTTTTCGAGATCGACAAGGAGTACCTGCTCAAGATGTCTGCCAAGTAGAGGACCTGCACGGCTCACCGCACGTAGTTAGAAAGAAGAACTTCTTTCACCTTGACTCTAAGATTTGATTTACACCACGACTTGAGGCCGTTCGATATTTGAGACACCGCACTGAATTATCGAATCTAATAACCAACTTGTGAAAATGGAATAATGTCCAGAAGCTCCCTCAGAGTGATAAAAGAGAAATATTTACATGACACAAAGGGGGATGAAGGGTGAACTGTATCTTATCATTGATCTCTTTTCAGATAACAGCAGAGTACAGAAGGCAGAATGACCATTAAATAAAATGTACTGAATTGAAAAGCTTGTGGCCTCATAATGTTATGTTAAAATGAGCATGCCAGCACACTTAACATTACAGTACACAGAATGAAACACAAGAGGTGGCCTGGCCTGGAGCAGGGGGTCCCCCCCCCCCAATGCAGCACTAATGTGATACACCATAACAACTTAGCTGTCACGGTCTTCTCTGTGTCTATGTCAATTACAGTGCCCCATATCCATGAGTAATATGTTCCAAGACCTACTGCAGATAGCCAAAACCACTAACGGCAAATCGGCCAGGATCCCCTAACATGAGTTTCGTGTACATACATATGGTAAGGTTTAATTGATAAAATGCACAAAGTAAGACATTAACATTAAATATAGTAAGAACATTGACCATTATACAGTACAGTACTATCGAATGAAAAGGATTCTGACCTTTTAGCCCAATTCTCAAGCGATGACATAATGAAAAAATATCATGTATCAAGGTATAATTGCGCCATGAATAATGGAATAAAGGAACAATGGAAAAAAACATATTGTTACATTTTACAATGAAAAATCTTGTATCGTGTACCTGTACACAGGGCTCGAATTACTCTGGCTTTCGGAGGAGCCTTGATTTCCGGTGCGCGACGCGGCTTCCCAAGTCACATGCATGCGCACACGTATAAGCGCGCGACAGCGCAGTCAGTCACTGCGAAAAACGTTCTGCTATTACTACTGCAGGCGGTTAATACCGTCAACAACACTTCACACAGGCGCAATAGCAATAACAATAATCACGCAAGAAGTTGGTCTAATAAACGCAAAAAAAGCAGACGGACACTTGTAACGTCTTTCTGCTTCTCATATAGGCCTACAGGGCATCGCTTGAACAAAATCGTAGCATTATTTAGCTTCACCTTAACGTACAGAAAATAAAATATATCACCTCTAACACGAAAGCGGACCTTTTTAGAGCTTTCCCCCCAAACGATTTCAAGGGAGCTAGTCCTCTCTAGGGCAGCCGAGCGATCAGTAATTAGCTCTCCGTAATTCAATCCATGCCTGTACATAACCTGTAATGAGATAATAAAATGTTAAAAAAACTTCTTAGCCCATGGTGGATACTCACCGGCTTTACAGCCTGCACCTGCTTGTTGCACGACTTGAAACTTACGAACGGTTTCTGGAAATCTTAAACTTTTTTAGATCGTGTTAAACCGTGAGTAACTGCAAATGCAAACCATATACAGTGGTACCTCGGAACTTGAACTTAATCCGTTCAGAATCATAAAAAGTTTGAGTTCTGATCGAATTTTCCCCTTAAGAAATAGAAAACCAATTAATTGGTTCCTGGCACGTGACTCATTTCCCCTCATTTTACTTAGTTGAACAACGTAAATAAAACTAAACAAATTCAGTTGTTTTGTTTTCATTTCAGGCTGTAAGGTGACAAAATGTGATTTTTTTTTTAGACAGGCTGATTGTTTTATATATCCACTGCACATCTCTTCACCATTTTCAGTAAGAAAGGACGTTCAGCAGTTTTGTCAGAAAGAAAACAATGTCAGGAATGACAGTGTTAGGGATTTTTGGTTTTATTACAGAAATACATTCAGAATGAAATAATTACATGTACAGTATTGTACAGACTTATGGCCCCATCCCACTGTGCAGCAGTTATGAAGAAGGGGGGGCAAGAGCCGGGCCTGAGAGGGTGTAAAGGGCAGGAGGTGGGGCCCACTGAGCAGGAGGCGGGGCAGTATAACCAGGCTGCTCAGTGCTTAGGCTCTTTGCTAGTTGTGACATTTTCCTCAGTTTTCAGCTCAGTCTTCCCTACCTGAGAGGAGAGATATGGATAACTGAGAGGTGCTTTCTCCTCACGATGAGTTCGATCAATGGCAGTAACTACATTGGTAACTTACTAGTACACTTCATCATTAAGTGACACCGGTGTTCTGAACAATCATTCGCACACTATCATTAAGTTCTGTAGCTCCAGCAACAGCTTTCAAGATGGTGTTATAAGCAGAAGTACAGCGATCCGATATTCAGGATCGGTTCTGGTGCTGATGCATACCCATTAGACTGATTGGGTATCGGCCATATGTGACTGATTCACGTCTAGTACTTATTCACTTTTTTGGTAGTCTGTAAAAGGACAGCTCATATTACTTGTTAAATCAATTTGTACAGTCGATCCAAATTACGGCACCACGCTCTCTCCGATCCTCCAGCACTGCTTGACTTGGTCCCACCATCTCTGAAGGTGCAAAGAGGACACGCATGCAGACCCTCCTCTGTTTGGGTGCATATGTGGCGTGAGGAGCTTCCAGTAGATGTCCAAACAGCTGAGTCACTGGGCGCCTTCAAAGGACGACTAAACCTACCACTTTCGGAGGTACTTCGATTAGCACGTCCTACATCATACAGTTATTTTTTAAAAAATCATACAGACAATTGTCTAAACAGAGTTTTTTTAGAGTGATGGTATTCTTAGCCGGGTTCTACTGACACAGTATCAGAATGCATTCAGTGATGAAACCTCTCAGCACTTATGTAAGTCGCCAAATGCCATGAGTGTGAATGTAAATTGCCTGCCTGGGGACATCATTCCTACTCGATGTTACATGCAACAGTCCCTCATTTATACAGCTGCGTGTGTCAGAGAAGCACCATCCCACTGCAGGCCCACTGCAGGCCCACTGCAGGGCAGCCTCTCCCGTCCTCACACCACATGCCTCTCACCTGCTCCTTCCCTGGCTTGGCGGCTGTCTTGTCTTTCAGAAGCGTCTCCAGGGCAACGTAAGCCTGCAGGCTCCAGTCATACACCGAGTCTCCCGTTGTCTATGAGACACCAAGAGAGGAAGTTAAGGGAGGGGGGGCAGGGAGAGATAGGGAGCAGCAGACATGATGAATTCTCACACCTTTGCAATGGAGGCTGCCTGCTGGGGGTAGTACAGGGAGGCCCCCAAGGCCATCAACCCGGTGGGGTAGATCAGCTTCTTAACCCTGGACCCTGACGGGAAGCGACATAGAGACTCAGTGAATCGCCAGAGAACAGCTGCAGGCTCAGGAATGGGGGGCATCCCACCTACCCCGAGCCAGAAAGAGGCCCAGGATGCCGGCAAAGCCAATCACTCCAGCCTGGGCGTAGAACTCAGAGGGGGGGTCCTTCAGGTACTCATAGCTGTCTGGGGGCAGCAAAGAGACAGAATGCAGCTCATATTGCCCACCCAGTAACTTCACATAGGTACGAGCGAACAGCAGGTCTTTCAGAAAATATGTGAATGTGCGTCACTCCAGAAAAGGCAAGCTTGTGTATGCAAAGTGAATAAAACAAAGTCACAACTGCTCTGACCTTTGCCAAACTGGACGGACTTCTCAACACTGGGTTTCACTGCTCCAAAGAAACCCTAAATTCCCAGGACAAGGGAATGAAATCACAGAAAAAAACAAGATGGCTGTTAAAAAACAAAGTTCCATAGTTTAAAAGACACAGAACTTTAGTGAATGAATACCAGTGGTGTTACTGCATTAAATACAGTGCGCTATGATATCACACTGTACACACACACTGGCAGCGTCTTTCACTGGCCATTACAGCAAGACTCTGACAGAGTGCTGCAGCACATGCAGTCATGGCCCAAATGATCAGCACCCCTGGAACTTTTTCCAGAAAATGTGCCATTTCTCCCAGGAAATAAACATGTATATACCAGAACATTTGTAATCGCAACAATTTTCTGGGAGAGATTGTGCATTTTCTGGAAAAATTCCAGTGGTGCCCACAATTTCGGCCACGTCTATATGCACTTTAGCAGTGAGCGGGAAGCCCGATCCAGCATCTCGGCCCATATCAGAGGCGTCACGCGCCACATCAGAACCCCAGAAGCATGCAACTATCATCCCATTGACCTGATACTCTTCAGAAAAAGGCATAATCTCTGAAGCAGAAAGGGTCCACAGATGGACAACCGCAGTCTGGATGGTATGGAGGTATGGGAAGGTGTGCAAGGGCAGGACCAAGCTGTGGCTCAGAGTGTGACTGGGAGCAGCACCACCTCTCCCTCTGATGACAGACACCTGAGACGCAGCATCCCGTAAAACCCTGGCCTGTCCATTACATTTAGTAGTGAGGTGCTGCCATTTTAACTGTGACTGCCTCGCCATCACTGCTACATTTCAGCAGGGAAACTTTTCAACTGGTCTGATTGGAGGAGGCGGCGGTGAGTGATGGATGTGCTGGTGTGGGAGGGAATACCTGAATTTTCTCAAACACGTTGAGGCCGGTTTGCTGAAAGGGAACCAGAAGAGCAGCAGATTCAATCAGAAAAAGCAGAGGCAAAAATCAAAAGAACAATCATTACAACAGACCAGTTGCTTTTCAGGACTTGCATAAAAAAAACTGGAATTGACTGTCAGAACAATTATATTTACTGCTTAGGAAGCCAAGCCTGCAAAGTGAGGAAGAGTGCACCTGACACAGGGCAGGGTACAGGCAGACGGTCACCTGATATCGGCTGGTGTAGGGCTGAACAGTTTGCCTCAGCTGAGCCACAGTCTGTTCTATCTGTCCTTCTTCTGGTTCCACATATTTCAATTTTTGCTGGGGTATGGTGTAGAGAGAAAGCTGTAGCACAAAATGAGTGATAAGACTCAGTAATCTGCCAGACGCACAAAGATGCCACGTGAGGAGAAATATAGTACCTCTTCTGTCCTCAAAGTGGTGTCCTCTTTCTCCTTGCTAGCAGCAAACACAGTTCCTGCCATCAGAACCACAGGTGCAACTACCAACCCTACTGCCTGGGTTTGGAAGCACATACGCAAACACAGCATCAAAGAGAGCACACCGCTCAAGCCCCTTTCTGTCATTCGGCAGAGAATGAACAAACAGACAACTGTGTCCAATCAGCAGACAAGGTCTGAGACAAATTACGACAATGAAGACAGAATAATGTGGCCAAAAGGTGACAGGAGATTGTCTAAGGACATGCAGTGGGTAGGTGCGATCTGATTACATGTATGGGGCATGTTAATACTCAGCAGCTTCACAATAACCTTATAAAATCCTCGACAGTAGCCTGACTGTTTAGTTACGATCAAATAAGAATGAACTCCGAAATATATATATATATATATATATATATATATATTATCAAGACAGATAAGACTGAGCCCCGTCAAAACTCATTACAGATGGCTAAAGCCGACGGGGCGATTCTTTTACACTTTCCCATGCCACCAAAAGTCTATCAGCTTCAATTTATGTTGTTTCGACTTGATTACAAGTTGAAGGCTCAGTTTTAATAGAATTACCAAATGCAAACATTGATTTTTTTTATCAGCAACGAATGGCTGACTTTATGTAAGTAAGCAAAAAATATTGCACGTTTTAAAGAAAAAAGAAAAGTAATTGTCACCTTGTATCCGACTCCTGGAGGTGCCTTACATGCAGAAAAAAGCTACGGAAACCCATAAAAGACAAACTAGGCTCCGTCAAGGCTAGGCCACAGCGCCATCTGTTGGCAGATCGTTACCAGGCGGACTTAGACAGAACTCTCAGAAAACTGAAATTGGCTTCGACATTTGTTATTCACGACCATTATGATACCCCAGGCTCGTGCCTCATGACGTCTGGTTAAGGCACAAGGTCAGACCAAGTTAACCGTTTACAGAAGGGATGGAGGAATTGAATGTAACTCACATTCATAAAATAGTGTTTCAAGCCCCAGTCTAGGGTTGGGGCGTAAGAGAAAGGAAGGGAAAGGGGAAGGAGGATAAGGCAAACACAGGGTGTAGTGCACAAGGGAACACACGTGGACAAAGGGAGCAAAAAGACTATGCAAAAGGACTTCAGGAGTGATTATGGCCCAAAATAACAAACAAAACCCAACTACTGAACAAAAGCCAAACATAACTGAACCGCATGTGTACAATTTGTACAGAAAATTGTCTAGAATTAAGTCAGAATGTAGCTATTGCTAGATTTATGGCCTGTTCTGGTAAAATATATCTAAGGATAAATTAAATCAAACCATTAAGGGGTATAATAACTGGAATTCAGAAGCCACATACAGAACTATGCAAAAGTCTTAGGCAGCCAAAGAAAATGTTTAAATGATCTTTGTGTTTGTGTAAAACTATGTTACTATGCCTGTCAAAGTGTGTTAGCCATTTCAAAATCTCTGCTAAAATCACCGCATTATTTCCAGCAACCATCCAATACACCCATATATTTTTGATTCAACCACTAGCACAGTATCTCTGACATTTTTAACTAATGAAACTAATTAAGTTAATTATTTAAGTTCAGCTGGTGGTGAAATGTAATAAATAAATGGAACGGCTGAGGTGACCTTTGCACAGTACCCTATGTGCTGTTCTACAGGTGTACATTCATTGGACTTATGAAAGAAGAATGTGTGTGTGGGAAGCCAGCGGACAGCCAGCTCGGGTCAGGAACTGGCTGCTTAGCTGCACTTTCATTTACTAAAGTTTTAATCAACCAGTTGTAGGACAATATCAGAGCCCTTGAGCCATCACCTTCCCAGCACTGGACTGAGCTCTCTGCTCTGGCTTACGTGCAACCTAGAAAAAAAAATCACTATTGTGTTGGTATTTCAATATATTTCAGAGTTATTTGGGATCGAATGTGTTTCCAAATCTAACCACAATATCCAATAGACACCATGTCAATTCTCTTACAATTAGTCTGGGGAATGGGCATCGTTAGACCTCTGTCACTGGTGCATGTAACCCAGTATTTATGTGCTTCGTTCAAGAAAAATCTCACGTTCAGCTTTCAAAAATCATATGTGTAATGGAGGGCCATGGTGCTGTGCCCCAGTAGAGCTTCATGTTTACCAACACCCCAGGTCACGT
>JABFEA020000052.1:7005027-7028383 GCA_019775915.2 Cyphomyrus plagiostoma
CTCAACTTGCTCTTTGTAGAGTAAGCTGTCCGCGAAGGGCAGCCACCCGTAGCAGCACCCAGGGAGCTGGGGGTTAGGGGCCTTGCTCGAGGACCCGCAGACGTGCTGAGGCTGGGTTTGAACCAGTGACCTTCTGATTATAGGCACCCAAGCTTAGCCGACTGAACCACACGCTGCCCCAAAACACGCAAGAAATGCAGATAATGCCAAACAGACAAGGTACAAATACTGTGGACATGGTGCGAGCAAAGTAAAAATACTGCAGTAGATTTAAAAAGTACATAATAATAGTGCGCAAATGGATGAAAAATCTTGAGGAGCAGAATGTGAGACTAAACGTCAATATTTAAAGATGAGAATAATAATCATCTGCAAATAAGTTACGTGCAGTTAGAACACCAGGCACCAGATTGTATTATAGCAAGAGAGGATGCTTCCTGATGTATTATGGCTATGGATGGAGAGTGTAACGTCTTTAGAAAGCGTGATGTCGGTCACCAGTTGTCTGACGGCTTCGAGCAGTGATAATCCCCAGTAGCATTTTTAGCACAGCATGGTGGAATGATAAATATGCTCCATTATAGAGGCCACAGTAGTGCAGACTTGTTCATAATATTGCTATCATCCTCTTCTCTGCTTCTGATATTAGTGCCAGAGGTTTCGCGACCAGACTATACGCAAGAGACATTAATAATCTAACGTTTTTATGATTCGTAATAGTTAACTTTTTGCCAACCATAATTCATCACACGCTAATTGCAGCTATAGAATACTTAATTATGACAGAATATAAAAATAATCAAAAAGAAATTACATTGTATTATACGGTGGCCGAGAAGGGCAAATAAAATTAGCATTACATAAAACAAATTAACATTTCATTAAACGATTCAAAAATTAAGTAAAATTCGTACGTAAAGCAATCTGGGAAACAACCCTTACAAAATTTAACCATGGTTTTATGATGATTAAATAACCATGGTTTACAATGGTTTCCCGTTTTTCCATGTTTTTTGGTAACTATGGAAACCATGACTATGGTTTTATCATGGTTTCGTTACAGTTAAACCCTAGTATAATCTTGGTCATAAAACATGTTTTTTGTTTTACCATGGTCTTTCCAAACCATGATAGTACTATGGGTAGTACCAAATTAAAGTACCATGAGGAACGATAGTAAAACTATGGTTACTGCATAAAAACATAGGAAACCATAGTATATTTTCATAAGGGAAAGGGCTGTTCAACGATCGCTTTGAGCCCAAAATGCTAAACCACCATGTCATTATTAGCTATCAACACGATTTTGCACAAATGACGAAATGGTTTGAAGCACAAAAAAAATCGGTTTGCATCGTTGGGTTATAGGTTAGGGTTCCTTTGTATCGTACCTACCCTTTCCCTGTGATTCTCCGAAATTTTTGTCAGTGATTGGTAAAAGTGTTTCGCGTGTTGTAAATTTGTTTTCACTTTTGTAAATTGGTTTTGGGACTGGTAAAAGTGTTTTGCATATTGTAAATTTGTTTTTATTTTTCCAATATTGTTTTATGATATGTTGATTTGTTTTATGATCTGTTATTTTGATTGGCCCTATTCGGCCACCGTAGTTTTATGCACAACTTTTGACAGTTCGAGCTTCGTTACATTGGAAACTTGCCGCAATTGCCGTATTTGCTATAGCTGCAGTTCCGGTTGTTGCCAGCAGGCTGTGTACAGTTAGTCTTTCGAAACTTTTCGAACCGTTTCGAAACATTGTTTGTCTAGAATGTTTCGAAATTGTTTTGGTGATTCGAAATTGCCATCTCTATTATAAACCTGAAATTAGCTACATCAAAAGCGTTGGGGTAGTTTGAAAAATGTTACATACTGTTTACAACGTAATTAAAGTGTTATATGTAAAAGCGTGTGCAGCCTTGTCCCGAATTAAAATCTCACGCCACCCATCACTGGCAACCACGCGAAATCTAACTCGTTATATAGTGATTGGTGTGCTGCAGTACTGCAGCTGCGCTGACCATCGACAAGCGCAGTTACCGTATTACAAGGGACGGGTGGTGTTCCTAGTTGGTTGCGTTATTAGAAACCCAAAGTGGCACAAAGCGAAATTAATGAGCTGAGTCAGCACCTCATATTCATGGCGCAAATCCGCATATTAACAATTATTAATAAAGTGCACTTCTTACAGCCGTGCATATTTAGAGAGTTTTTCGGTGTCGCCGATAATATGAAGCAGACTGAATGTACCTAGCAATCCCTCAACGCCGAAAATGTCGACAATTCTGGTTTACTGAGTGCGCTCCATCAACTAATGTATGTCTGACTGCTGTAATATCACCGGCCAGGACTAAATACAAACCTCACGGCCATCTGAATTCACGTTTGCCTACCTTGGAGAAGGATTATTGTGTATGAAACGTTACCACGACAGCATAACAAAAAACACGTGGGGTGTTTCTCAATACTAACACAAAGATCGTACTTGTTAAGACTGATCTTGTTAACTTGCATCCCGATGAAAAAAAATTGCGGTGCAGATGGAATTGGTCTCGGTTAGCGGCGACGTTACCAACATAGCCTTGATATTTGGGGCGGGCAAAAACCACGCCTGGGGATTCTTCTTCTTGTGTTTCTTGAGTATTGGAATTGGTTTTCGGCAACGGAAGGTGAGGTAAAACGGGTACACGAGAACTCAAGTATGGTAAAGTGCGCATAATGAGAAATGTCCCTGAGTTTGCTTCACTGAGGTACTTCATCGTAAAATTCAGAGAATCTTACAAGGGTAACTTATTTTACAAACTTCGTTTATTTTTATAAACGGAACTGAAACCTTTTACAAAGTAGCAAAGCACCGCATGTTGTACGAAATGTTTTAGCGAAAGTATGTGAGTACACGAATGAATGTGTACGTATGCTTTATACAGTGCATTTCAAAACCCTCAATTAAAAGAGAGTAGGCATAAATTACTGTGTGCGTGTGTGAGTGAGTGAAGGAAGGAAATAGTATGTTCATGATTAGGGATTAAGGTTGTCATAGTTAGCATTAGCATTTTCCCCGGGTGTGTGTGCGCGCGCGCAGTAGATTTTTGAATGTGCTTCCCCTATTTACTCATAACATTGAAGTAATCATCACTGTGATCGCCATCTTCTTGGCCATTGTGAGAGGACCGGCTGGGGCTGGCCTTTGGGCTTGAAGAGGGACTGGGTGCTGTCTTCTTATAGAAAGAGTGATCAGAACGGATGACCACGTGTACAGGATTCTGCACAGGCCTTCTTCGCTGCTGTGAAGAGACCAGCATCAGTGCATACCTGCAAAGGTCTCAGACACCTCAGCCTAGCTTCCTGTCTTTTATTTTCCTGAATATATGATCTGTGGTCTTTCATTCTGTAGAATAGGCATTATTACATTGCTAACTGCGTAATTTGATTATTGGACATAGTTGGTAGTGCATTGTGAACCCTTTTAGAAGACATTAAAATACTGTTGTGATGTTGTGTGAGCCTTTTCTCACTCAAAGCATAGCTACACTTGGAGAGATGCAGCTTGGAGACATTAATTAGTGACCCAAATGTGGTCTAAACTCACATGCAGTCATACGTGAACAAAAATATAAACAGGGACACAGAGGAGAAGCTGAAGTTGGCTCACCAGATGAAAAGTGACAAAAATGACCCCAACCAGGAGTGCAGTACACAGAACCCCGACAACAATGGGCACTGTCAACGTGGAGGTGGCCGATTTTTGTTCTGAAATTAAAAGAGAGCGCTTCAACATCAGGGCGTGCGAATATCGACGGAACTTCCGAGAGATGCAGTGGATACTCTTACCGTCAGGTGGACGTATCAGAAGGTGTAGCCGATTCTCTATGTTCCCGTGGGGGTAGGTAGTGAGGGTGCAGCAATAGTCCCCACTGTCATTTACAGTTGTGTATCCAATTGTAAACCCAGAAACAGATGCATTGGTGATCCGGCCCTGATAGAACGGTGCCACATTCAGCCCATATGTACTGTGGAAAACCAGGACCTGATCCTGTTTACACCTGGACCATTCCACCTGCTCTACTATTCCTTGCTTCTCCATTTCGCAGCTTAAGGTAGCCTTAGCTCCAGATTGGACTGTCACATTCCTAGGTGTGACCACTCTTATGGCTGTTGAGGCTAACATGGAAAAAACATGCACAAGGTACATAAACTTGAAGTCCACATTAAGTAAATGAGAATATAAAATTGAATTGGCCCACAATGAATTTGTCACTGGCTGTTGAAGAGGGGCAAATAAATCTTTGAAGCATTATCCGCTGACTTACGCAACACATTCACTATTCACGGAGACACTTGTTCTTTATTGCCAGTGAAAATACAGTCTGTAATATGTTTACCAATCAGATGTACGTCATGATTTTTTCACATGTTCCTTCCCCTGATAATAATCACAACAAGAACTGTTATTAACAAGTGTCTCTATGTGCTGCACACTCCCTCCTACAGACAGACAGATTTTTATTATTATATTTCACACACAAGCTCAAGGTTCTGCTCTTACCTGAAAGCCAGTGTAGATATAGCAGGGCCACAGAGCTCTGCCTTCGACATGCAACTCTGATGAAGAGATGCGCCATTTTGCTTTCACATACAGTTCTGAAAGAGATGAGAAGTAAAATGCTTTCAACCTGAAGTTCCACAGGAAGTTGAGTATTACATACTTATGATCACTCTTAAAGGCACAGTGGCGGTAATGCTATTGCACATACACTATATGGGCAAAAGTATTGGCATGTACCACTTAATTATTGAATTCAGGTATTTAATTTAGACCCATTGTCAAAGATGTATAAAATCAAGTGCCCAGCCATGCAGCCAGATTTACAAACATTTGTGAAAGAATGGGTCATCCTGAGGAGCCCAGTGAATTCAGGAGTGGTGCTCTTATAGGATGGCACGTTTGCAGTGAGTCAATATAATAATGACAAAATACTGTATCTTCCCACGGTGAACTCTAAATGGCATTATTGCAAAGTCGAAGCATTTAGCAACAACTGGAACTCAGCCATGAAGTGGCAGCCCATGTAAAGTAACAGAGTTTAAAAATCGTGAACGTTCTATTGACTAAACTGGAGAGTTACGAACTTCCTCTGAAATGAACCCCAGCACAAAAACTGTACGCCGGGAGCTGTTTCCTTTACTGAGTTAGCTTTACTTTAACTGCTACCTGTTGTTTTAAACACTCTGTGGTTCTAATGTGTTGTGTATTCTGACTGGACTGTGCCTCCTTTAAGTATTCAAGAATCAGACAGTAAGCAGGCCATTCTAGACTAGTGAGTTGTAGTAGTGATCATTTTATCATTTACTTTGTCCCGATGTTATGTGTGACATATACTCCTGGGCGAAAAAATATATATGTCGTTTATGTTTGCAGCTGACAACAGGCTTTTCTATCACTCACTACAGAGGTTCAAGAGCGTTTATTGTAATACGCACCATAAATAATGGGTTCCACTATGCAATGAGAATACCAAGGTTCGGAGGTGAGAACACAGAGCGGACTGCTAGAATCTCAGCACTCGGCTGTTTTCTCACTATTCAAGACACTGAGAAACTAATACCTGCTAATTGCATTGTGGATGCGGCATATGATCCGGATGTAAACCTGGTTCACAGAGGAAATTTGACCACAGCTTATATCTTACACATATATAAAACATGGGAAGTTCGATCTTGGACCTCCAAAGGTTTTTTTTTTCTCTCCATGCTATAGTATTTGGTTCATCTCCTCTGTTTTTTTCTGGCATTTTTCCTTCTTACTTTTTCCTGTATCGTGAACAATTTAAAATCTATGCACTTCTATGCACTGCATTTTCTCACTCTTGACAAGTACAGTTGTGCTGTGAAAGGTAAAATGAGGTCTGATGCATGGAACTGAAGTACTACTATTATGGGATCGCAGCAAACTGCACTCATGCTTTACATTTGCTCACATTGTGGTCATTAACCCAAATCTCACGGGTTCTTCTACTGCACACTGGAAACACATAGCATTGTTGGCGTTACGCTTTAGCGATTACTGCATGGACATTGGCGGTAACGTTTATAAACAATCAAGGAATATTGGCCGATTAAATGAGTACCTGTAGTAACGGCTGAGTAAAGTTCTGCAATCTCTAAACATTGCACGTATTTCCACGATTGTAGCCTGTAGTGTATTTATATTACTTTCTACATGATTTCAAGACATGTCTATAGGTGAGCACAGGAGACCTGACAGCTTGAGTCAGGTATGACGGCAGAGTGCACAGACGGGTCCTGCACAACAAAGAAATGCTGATGGTTGCTAAGCAGGCCGTTGTCCTGCTTAGGACCCCTTTTCTGTAAGCTCAGCTTCCTGTCTGAGAAGCCACTCTGTAAATAACCAGACTCTGACCTAATTTACGGCTTCGCAGAGCAGCGCATCATGCGTAGAGCCTCGGCTGTGGGCGTCACCTGTCTGACTGCAGACCAGAGCAGGCAGTGCGCGGCTGCCTGACGCAGTGACGCCTCTGTCTCCGTAAACATTCAGTAGTATATAATACATTCTTCTGCAGCTTTAGAAGTCATAACAATTTCCAAAACGAAGAAGAGACTAAAATACACATAAAAAAATCAGGAAGAATGGTCTGCGGGTGCTGAGTCTAGTGTTAAGTTGTTACACTGCATTTGAAAGCCAGCTGAAGGCGCAGTGGAGCCCAGTGTGGCCAAGTGATGATGACTGAAGCCTGGTATTATTATCCGAACAACCGAATGCAGCTGCAGTCTTGAGCTGGTGCATCACAAACTGCTGAAAAATGATTCCCTAAGAAGCTTGATTGGTGCATCTCTGCAGAGGAAGGCAGTCTGATGACCTTAGGAAGACAACCGTGTCACAATTACAATCTATCATACCTAATATAACAAATCAATATGAACAATTACAGCCCCTGAGGTGAGTAACAGCCACATTTCTTCCTCAGGGCTGCCAACTTTGGTCAGTTGGCTGCAGTGAGATTTTCAGTTCGAAAAAAGTCTGCGCACACATTTACATGCATGTAACAGTTTTATTACCTTGTAAATACTCTGTAGGGTTTGCCAACTATGCCAAAACTTTTGATGTAGCTAATTTTAGGCTTATAATGGAATAATATCGATTTGCCATAAGATTTCTAGCGCGAGAGACTGATAGCAGTGTCACGCCAGATGCATGAGGTTTAGCAACCCTGTTTCCTGTTCATCAAAACTGCTGACTAATTATTATAACTGCTTCTTCATGATGAGAGATCTTGTTGTTTTCGGGAACTTGGAACAGGTGTGTCAAAACACTGGGGGAAGTTTATCACTGTGACCTGTGATACACTGTGATGTTATCAGGGCCTTTGCACATCCAGGCCGCATATTCCTTAATGCTGTCGCAGTCTTTTACCCTCTTGCACTCGACTTTTTAGCTGAACTTGACATCTTAGGCGCAGCTACACTAGGTGGGTGGCGTCTGTTAGGTGGAAATCTGGACGAGAGTCCATGGTCAGGAACTCGAGCCAGTTGCTGCGGAAGCCGCGGGAATAGAGCCCCGTGTCGACGACAAGGCCACAGAGCTGGGCGCGAGTTGCCTTCCTCCGCAGGGCGAGCTGAGCCTCCCGCTCCGTCACATTGTAGCTGATGTTGATCAGCTGTACTACCAATAGGTGAAGCAATCCAACCGTCACAACAGAACTGTACCAGACACATGTGAAGCACAGTGCCGTGCTGTGGACAAATGAGAAACTACAGTCAATGAACCTGAAGGACTTATTGGGATCATGAAAACTAGAATCAGTAGAGTAAGACTTTAGAGCAGGAGCCTATCTATCTGTCTGTACTTTTCTTAGACTTCAGGACAGTAGAAGAAGTGTGTGTGTGTGTTTACTCTCTATCTACCTGTACTGGGCATACACTCCCGGGCAGTAGAAGAGTGCAAAAAGCAGGTTCTGATGTGGACACACACTGCGCAGCACCAGGCTGATCCCATAAAGTGAGGTCAACAGGAAGAGGAGGAGCATCAGCAGGAAGCTGCGATGATTGGCCTGCCCCACACAACTGTTTATCCTGGTACGCAAGAATGGACATGACACATGGACAGATAAAGCACACTGCAGTCTTCTATATTTCACCTAACAACTATTTAAATCACACATCAATACCCGAAACACATCCAGACATGCAACAAGCAAAGTTTCAGCAGGCCCACAAACACCATACAACTTCTTATTCCACAAAGCAGTAAACAGATGATTTACGCTTCTTCTCCAAACTGACACATACGTACCTGCTATTCAGCCCTGCTATTCAGCCCCGCACACCCCAAACACCTTATAGGACATTAATGAGAAGGTCCACATATACAGGCCATACAAAATACCATTTCACCCCACAAACCAACAATCACATTGTGTTTACACATTTATTTGTGTGTGTTCTTGGTGTGTGCATAAGTACATCAATATGCATGCCTTTCAGCGACATCCAATCAATTTCCACCAGACTAATCCAGGTGCTCATATCAGCTTCCCATCCCCCAGAATTCCCTGGCTTTCTCATCAGCACGTCCCATTGGCTGCTGCTCTGGCTTCCTGGGCATTACACTCTGTATAAGTGGGATTGTTGCTGAGCCGCCTCCACCTCTGCACTCGTACTGATAACGATTCAAAGGACGAACGACTGTGACATCGTTGAGATATGTATGCACTCCCAGAAGGCCGAGCAATCTAATGGATCCCACCATATGCATAATGGATCCCACCATATGCATAATGGATCCCACCATATGCATAATGGATCCCACCATATGCATAATGGAACCCACCATATGCAGTGGTGATCCAGCCGGTAGACACAGGCACTGCAGATTCGGCAGTGTCCTGATCGTGGGGGGCACATAATCCTGCAGGTGGGGCACCATCTATTCCTCACAATGCCCCCCTGTGCCACGTCCAGCTGTTCTGCCACCCGGCCTGGCGTTCTGGGACCGTCCGGCTTCCCAGCGTGAAGGTGGGTGCCCTTGGGCTGTCTGTGATCTCGGCTGGACAGCCCTCCCTGGTAGGTCAGAATCCTGTGGATGGTGGCTGGGCGGGGCCTCACGTAACCCGGGTCCCATTTGGTGCGGGCCAGGCAGATCAGGGTGAGGGTCACGCCGGTTGTCACGGCAATCAGCTGAGTCCCTCCCACGTGACCCCGGGGCAGGACTTCAGTGATGAAGAGGTAGTACATGTAAGCAAGGGAGGAGAGGGCCAGACTGAGGAAGAAGAGGGTGTGACCTTTTCGTTGGTGAGTGACATAGTAGTACCAGAGTACCAGTACTGGCAGGGCTGTCAGCAGCACCAGACCCAACAGGAAATGCAGTGCTGCCACCCGCAAGAGTACAGGAAGTAGCACCAGGGGCGGAACCACAGAGAGATTTATCTGTACTGCCCCGGTCAGACAGGATATGTGGAACCGATCTGTCATTATGTCTGTCACTCAGGATGGCAAACCTGATTACTAAGACTCCAACTTTAGGTACCTGGAAGACAGGAGAAAGGAATGGAGGAGAAGATGGATAGTGAATATGTGTCTGCTATGGTCGAGGCTGATCAGGACCTTAGCCCAGGGCCCCAAGCCTGATTGTTACGACGGCATTGTATGCTGAAGATAGGGCCCCAACAATGACCCTGTGGCAGCGTGAAACCATGGCGTACCTCACTTCCTGTTGGCTGGACATGGGCTGCATTGGTTCTTTGATCGGTCTCTCCCCTTTCTGTCATTACACACGCTGGACATCGGCCCCCTTGTGCTGTGCAGGTTGTTTCCACCAGGGCGGCGCTGGTCGCACAGAGGTCTGCGTGGTTCTAGGCCTGCCGGTGCTTCTGCTGCACAATATCATGGAGAGTCAGGGGCCGCGCTCCGAGCGACCTCTCCGTCGCGGAGTGACGGCGGGAGATTTCCGGTGCCTGTCGATATGCCAGTGAAGTGTTAAAGTAGGAATATCTGGCAGCATCACAGCTGCCACAGAAATAGAAGTGAAAGAGAAGGAAAGATCACGGCATTTCCACTCGTAATGACGCACACGGGCACTCCTGTTTATCGAAAGCGAAAGGTAAGCTCGTTGTTTTTTTTCATGGAAAACTTCTATATTTTGAAGTGCTTTAGTAAAATTCTAGAAGACTATAAAGGGGCCAAGTTGCTATGGAATACAAATTAAGACACAGTGCCAAGGGGTAGAGAAGGTAAAAGAATGACTTTGGTCCCAGAGGCAGTGCACTATATTTAGGGTCAGAGAAGAGAAGGTATTACTATGTATCCTAGCTGGCCAGTGGTTGTCTCATTACAAAGATGGAAGCGTCTGTCAGCTTGAAGCGTCTGGTTTGATGTGCTCTCTCAGTATAGTCAGCAGGAAAATATCACTGGAAGACCCACTCATGGCCTGGGTACAGACAGAAGATATCTTTAGAGATATCACTGGAAGAGCCGCCCTTAACCTGAATAGAGACGAAAGATATCACTTAAGATATCAGTGGAAGAACCGCCCATAGCCTGGGTACAGATAGAAGATATCAGTAAAGATATCAGTGGAAGAGCTGCTCTTAGCCTAGATACAGATGGAAGATATCAGTAAAGATATCAGTGGAAGAATCCCGAAGTCCCTATAATTATTGTAACTTCTGTGACATAACTCACATCTCAGTATGACTAACAGTTAATAGCATTACTTAATTTTCTGCATATATTAAGTAATGAATATATACTTTTTAGAAATATAAAAGGGAAAAACTTACTTGTGCTCTTGTGCTGCAGAACGGTGAGCGTTTAAATTCCCAGGGCGCGTGAGGGAGGAGCTGTGTAGCTGGAGCAAAGTGGGAAGATCTGCCTGCTGGACACCTAGGTGTTACTGTGCAGGCTGGCGGATGCAGCTAAACCAATGGAGGCAGAGGCCACACCCTAAAGGATGGCGCGGGCGAGTGAGGAGGGGCCTGGCCTGGCGGGGGCTAAGATACTCAAGCCCTCATCTCTTCGGGAGGTTTCATTAAGCTTAACCGCTTGCCTTACACCATAAACGACGGCGTGCTTGATATTTTAACGTAATTGACTGAGTATAGCCTAACAACAGTTAACTTGAAAATCGACTCCTCTTGTATTTATTGTTTGTTAAGTCATGGATATCAATGTAGTTGCAGGACGCTGTATTGCACTATTGATGATGTGCATTATTTTGTAAAGCGTTCTTGGACAATGTTTTTGTTGTATTTGGCTATATTGCATAATCCATATTGCATTTGTTTGTTATGTTGCATTACTTCTATACATGGTTATTCTCCAAAGTTCTTCTCCTGCATGAAACCAAAACCACTTTCTATGGGCATGAAATTATTGAGTAAGTTTTCAGTTCTTAGTTATTAATGTATTAATTATGCAGCTGATAGAAGCACCTTCCGGGAAATCCTAAAGGGGAGCCATCGAAGCATTCGGAGATGAGTACAGCACTCAGTGTACAAAGCGTAACCCAGAGAGATAGACAACAGCCCGATCTCTAACCGACTGAACTAATCAGCCCCTTGGCTGAACATTAACTCGCCAAAAAACTACAAACCAGACACAAGCTTGAATCTTTAGCAGGAGTCTCTAACCAGTTTAGCTATCCAGCACTCTAGCTTACCTATTATGTCCTAGAAGACTAATGCCTGTGATGAAATGAGCTGATAAAGCAAGTCTGACTGCTCTGCCCCAGCTGCAGCTGCGCACCAGGTGTGTTCGTGACATTTTTCCAGGACATTTTCCGATCTGTGCAAAATTTCCCTTTCAGGGCAGTGGGAGCAGCCAAGTCCATGATGTCTGGACTAAAGGGCCTGTGGACAGATGGTCCTCTCCAGGGCGCCAGGTTACAGGCTACTATCACCTTATTAGACAGATGGTCCTTTCTGGGATGTCAGGTCCTACTGTTGGTCACGTGATGTGTAACCATGGAGATAAATTGCCCCAGAATATTTTTTTGGCTTCATTGCAAAAAAACATTGGAAAAAAAGGAATCCTTTGTATGTCACTGCACTTCAAATTTAAATACAGTTTAGCTTATACTCCATAACTTTTCAAGAATATGGGGATGTATATAAGTGCTGGAACATTCTATTGAATGCCTCATAGAATTTCAGTTATGATGCAACAATACATATAGTATTAGCCTGTAACACTTGTTACTGTGATCCACTTGCCAGTCATTCAGATGGGAATGATCGATGCTTAGCCAGCCTGAGCAGAAGTGCTAACTCAGGTTGAGCAGGGGTTCTTACACAGACTTCCACAAATCCAGCAGTTTCTCCGGCTTTTCCACAGTCCAGGAGCACGGGCAGCTTCTGAAGCCTCCAGAGTCTTTTCCAGTCCATCTACCCTTCCTCAGATCCTGCTCCCACTCTGCTGCCTCCTGTCTGGTGTTGGAGAGAGCTCAGCTATTGGTTGTTGTCACTATTTGCATTAGCCATGACTCAAGAGCTATGATAATATTAAACACGCTGACTTAAGACAGCGATCCTGACCCCCTTACACCAAATGATCGAGACGGCAGGAATGCACCATAACTCGAGCAAATTGCTCATGATTTTATTCTGACGCTGGAAATCTGGGTGCAGCAGTAAAATCACTTGAAAAGTTGCTTGGTGTAAGACCAGCATAGATTAAGCTCCTTTTTCAAGTCCTTCTTAGATGGAAGCAGCAGTTTCCTGTGTCTGTAGCCACTGTATGCACTGTGTTAGCATGCAGGGAGGTTTGACTGAGTATCAGGGAAAGGGTTGACTAGATCTTAGAGGGCCAGTCTGGTCAAAGGAGACCTCAGTGATTGTATTCTGCTGATGTCATAGTTTGAGCTGCGTGACCCCAAGCCTTCCAAAGGATTATCCTGGGCTGCAGGAGTCTGCGGGCGCACTTGTGCTTCTGGCTGGACTTCTTGTACATATGGCCACAGGACTTTGTGTCTCTGGCAGCTGTGTTTTTTTTAATCTGTTTGGTATCTAGGTAAAGCCTGCGATTCCTGATGAACCTGCCTGTATTGGAAATACAGAATCTCACCATTGACTCGACTGCGGTTTTACACGCCTGAGCCACTAATTAACGTGCCGTGAAACTGAAACGAAGCTGAAGACAGTGACCAGAGCTGCTTGCGATGAAACGTGCGCCTGTGTGTTTTATATTTTTATAAATACCATAAAGCTTTAACTTAAACTGGCAGCCAATACTAGATCAATGGGATAACATGGTGTATGTTATTCTGAAAGTGATCGATACAGTTTATTAACAGCACACTGAAACACAAGGAAATGTATAAGGATGATACTCCCCTTCTGCATATTTGCAATATATGATTTTTTTCTCTTAACTTGAAATTATATAAATATAAATCTATATAATAATTTGAATACAGAGGCTGCAATGCTGACTGTGTTGAACCCAATTATTTTTTTCTAGTGATTGTTATTGTTGACACACCACAGTGTACGACAACGAAATGTGTCCTCTGCATTTAACCCATATGTGACGTAACATAGCAGGGAACAGCTAATTCAGTGGCCGGGGAGCAGTGCTTGGGGGCGGTACCTTGCTCAGGGTACCTCAGAGGTGCCTTGCTGGTAGGGAATTCAAAACAGGAACCTGTCAATTTCAATTACACATCCCTAACCATTAAGGCACTGAATGCACCTTAAATCAAAGTCACATATAATCCTCTAAGAACCAAATGCAGCACCACACCAATTTCTTACATTATGGTTCAACTGTATTCTAATACCCAGAATATGCTGCCATGCTTTTGTATCCACCAGACCTTAATGGGACACACGAATGCCCTTGGGCTGTGTGCGAATTCAGGGCGATTCATCCTTCTAAGGTTGTATTTGAAGACTGAATATGCCACAGTGGAGAGACTATGCCGTCCCATTTCAAAGGCTTCTTCATATGTGGTGTAAAAAGGTGTCCTCCAGTGTAAAAAGGCGTCCTCCAGTGTAAAAAGGCGTCCTCCAATGTAAAAAGGCGCCCTCCAGTGTAAAATGGCGTCCTCCAGTGTAAAAAGGCGTCCTCCAGTGTAAAATGGTGTCCTCCAGTGTAAAAAGGCGTCCTCCAGTGTAAAAAGGCGTTCTCCAGTGTAAAATGGTGTCCTCCAGTGTAAAAAGGTGTCCTCCAGTGTAAAAAGGCGTCCTCCAGTGTAAAATGGCATCCTCCAGTGTAAAAAGGCGTCCTCCTTTTGCCAAGTCAAGAAGGGTCCACCCTGTGGATACGTGACAGCCCAGCATATCCCAAAATGCACTGCGCAGAGGTGCAGTGGCTGTGTCTCAGCTGGATGATCGGAAGCATGCTTTGTGACTCAGGGGTGAGGGTGGGAGCAGCTGGTGTTTATGCTACACAGTCCATTTTCATGCGCCTTACCCAAATTTTGGGGAACTGAAATTTAGTTTTAGAAGGTCAACATGAGCTGCAACTACAGCGATACACAGTGCTTAACATCTAGAATTGCACACACCTTTCACTGAGAACCACACTCGGGCTGTTTGAATGCTCTTCAAAAAATGTTTACTTAGTGGTGCATTAAAAGCAGTGACATGCAGCTGAGCGCAAGCATGTTACAGCAAAGGCTTTAACACGGGCTTTGTGAGCAGCTGGCAGGCTGCAAAAAGTTAGGAGCGCCCTCTGCTGGATGAGCCCTGCATTACCAGCACTGTCTGAATGACGTCTGACGATCAGCATGTGACAGGCAATCAGCGTGCAAC
This sequence comes from Cyphomyrus plagiostoma, assembly GCA_019775915.2. Classification (NCBI taxonomy): domain Eukaryota; kingdom Metazoa; phylum Chordata; class Actinopteri; order Osteoglossiformes; family Mormyridae; genus Cyphomyrus; species Cyphomyrus plagiostoma. Next base: position 7,019,790 of record JABFEA020000052.1, read on the forward strand.
AGCTGATCACCATGGGAAAGGCTTCGTGCCGCTCAGCGTGCGATGGCCGTTCAGCGTGAAACAGGCACCATGCCAGTCAACATATGACAAGCGTAGTGCCGATCAGCGTGTACTGGGCAATCAGCACAAAGGCTGGTCTGTTGGGGGGGCAGCTTCGCTGGAGAGGCCTAGCTACTCTGTGAGCTCGTCTGTCTGTGGCAGTGGACAGAATTGCAGGGACCTGTCAAGTTTTGGAACCATCACTACTGGGGTGGACCGGGGGCTCTGAGACTGTTCAATAACCCCCAGCTGGCACATGTTATATGTTCCAGCTTCTAACGCTGCCCTTTGGGCCTCTGGGATGTGGTAGGGCTGCTGTCTAACCATTATATCAGGTGGCGTTTCAATATGGTGTCAGACTGTAAAAGTGTGACCTGACCCAGCAGAGGATACATCACTGTATCGCACTGCGAGTTTCACTCAGCTGGCCCTTTCCTTCCCCAAACGCATTCTCACTCGTGGTTTAAGCCACATTCCTGCAGACCACAAGGGAATTACAGGCAGCAGACTGTCAGCCAGCCAGCGTTGGTTTTGACGGTGGCAGTCTGTGATGATGGAAACCCTGGAGGCAGTGGCAGGCGGTAGGAGGTCGTACAGCACAGAATACCTGTATGTTCTATTTCCACCATTATGTTCACTGGAAAAATCTCAGTTAAAAATGGTTCCAAAGATGAATCAGAATTATGGGCCATTTATTTAGATCCAGTCCTTTTCTGGTTCTGCACTGTGTGTATGCTGACATAAATGTAAATACTGAGGAGAGTCATTTTTTATTACATTTCAACATACAGTACCGACACATGTAATGTTTATAGGTGGTGTCCAGTTTAATGGGCATGTTATAAGAGCCTAATTTGAGAGCTCCTATAGTCAGCATTTTCTTAATATATTTATCAAGCACTGAATCGCGACTTGTTTATTCAAAGCAACATGCAAGCAAGGCAAATAGTACATTACACCTTTAGCTGTCAAGGTGTGATGAAATCACCACAAGGGGGCAGTGTGTAGCTGTTAACCTTTGCAGTCTTCAGTACCTAAGCTCCTCTATGTACAATTTCACCTCTTCATAAAACTGGATATATAATGCATGGATGTTTATTTATACAGTGGTGGTCAAAGTTATTGATGAAGAGATGTTTCTGTAATATACGAAGCTTGTCCGAATTGAAAGTTATTGTAATATGAATATAAGGGATTTATTTTAATCATATTTCGTCAGAGAAAGGTATGCCACATAACAAAATAGTAAATTTGAGAAAGGCATATGATCAAAATTAGAGAACGATTTGTTGTCCTTGACAGTTTTTGAATCTGAAAAATCTTAAAACATCTGGCAACCCCAATCTATATGGCAACACTAATAAGCATTTTGCAAGATGGTGGGCCTCTCCAGGGTAAACAAAGCCAATGACGTCATTTTACTTATAGTTTTAAAAGGAATGAGGGATATTATTAGCCAACTTTTAACTTTACGATTTACATATTTTGTTATCTGCTGGTGTGGTACTTTCTGATTGGAAGCATGCTAAAATAACACCCATATTCAAAAAAGGGTATAGAATCAGTTTAACTTGCATAACTGGAAAGGTAATGACAGTTAAAATCCAAGTGAAAATGGTAGATTACCTGGATTCAAATAACATTCTGAGGGATAGTTAACATGGATTTAGGAGAGGTATATCCTGTTAATCTAATCTACTTGAGCAATTTGAGGAATCTACAAGAGAAATTGATCACAAAAGGCCTATGACGTGATTTACTTAGATTTCCAGAAGACCTTTGACGTTGTCCCCCACAAAGGGCTCTTGCTAAAGCTCAAAGCTGCAGGGATTTTAGGAACTGTGGCAGCTTGGATCGAAAACTCGTTAACTGACAGGAAGCAGCGAGTAGTTATTAAAGGCACAATGTCACAGTGGGCCTGCATTCATAGTGGGGTACCGCAGGGTTCAATTTTAGGACCACTATTGTTCCTAATTTACATTAATGATATTGACACCAATCCATGCAGGGAGCAGAAATATAAAGTACAGCCCCAATTGGGATTAAGCAGTTATGGTGATGGATGGATATTTTATGAGTTCCACTGAAATAAGGGTAGCTGATTATGGGAAAGACCTCGGTGTGTATGTTGATGCTTCCATGTCTCACTCTTGCCAGTGTGGGGAAGCAATAAAAAAGAAGGCCAATAGGATGTTGGGTTAGATCTGTAGGTGTGTGGAGTTTAAGTCAAGGGAGGTGATACTACAATTATACAATTCCATGGTAAGACCCCACCTAGAATATTGTGTGCAGGTTTGGTCACCGTACCTTAAGAAGGACATTGCTACCTTGGAAAGGGAACAACATAGGGCTACGAGAATGATTCCTGGTGTTAGAGGAATGTCTTATGAGGAGAGGTTAGCTGAGCTGAATCTGTTTAGCCTTGACCAAAGGAGACTAAGTGGACATGATCCATTTAAATAAGATTCTAACAGGTCTGGATGCTGTTCGGCCAAATGGCTACTTCAATATTAGTTTAAATAGTAGAACTCGTGGCCATAGGTGGAAATTAGTGGGAGAACATTTTAAACAGGATTTCAGAAAGCACTTATTTACACAGTGTGTAGTTAGAGTATGGAATAGTCTTCCTGCTCGTGTAGTGGAAGCTAAAACCCTGGGTTCCTTTAAATCAGAGCTAGATAAGATTGTAACAGCTCTGAGCTATGAGTTAAGTTCTCCCCAAACGAGCTTGATGGGCCGAATTGCCTCCTTTCGTTTGTAAATTACTTATGTTCTTAAATCAGTAACACTTAAGACCATGTTTTTTAGTAATTTATAAACACATTCATAATGCATTATAATGCACTCATAAAGCATTATAAACATGGCTATGAATATTTGGTAATGTTTTTCATTAGGTGCAGCTTCATAATGCATTCATAGAATATTCATAAGCAGCATGCAAGTACACCATAACATCCTAACATCCCTTAACAGCTTTAATATACATTAAATCAAAACAAACATCACATGATTATACAATTATAATGTTTGTTATTATTATATAATATTTGTTATTTATGTATATTACAGCTGTTAAGGGATGTTAGGATGCTATGGTATACATACATGATGTTTATGAATGTTTTATGAATACTTAATGAATACATTATGAAGGTGTACTGAACGTTTTATGAATGCAATATAAAAGCATTATGAAGGTGCAGTTAATGTAGAGAACACAGAATATTTATAAAAAGGCATAACACATTATAGACGTGTATTATGCATTATGAATGTATTATGAAGCTCTCATCTATAGCGCAATATAGATACCTTTTTAATAAAGGACAAAGAATCCATAATGCTCATACCAACCACATAATGCATTATAGTTATCTTTAGTGCATAATAGCTGAGAGCTTCATAAAGTATTCATAATGCAAAATACAGATGGCTTTAACGTGTTGTGCCTTTTCATAAATATTTATAGCCATGTTTATAATGCTTTATGAATGCATTGATATTTGTTATGATCGTGTTTATAAATTATTAAAAATATGGCCTTAAGTTAACATTAAATTAGAGGAGTGTGGGAAATTGATATTCAGTTGATGGCTTCTTCAAAAAAAAAAATAATAACCGTTTTTTAATTTAATCATATGCCTTCTTCAAATTTCTTGTTTAAATCATTTATTTTGTGACATGGCATAGCTTTCACTGATGAAAGATGATTAAAATACATCTCTTCTATTCAAGTTAGAATAAGTTTGAATTCAGATAAACTGACTATGTATATTACAGAAACTTCTTTTGTTCTTTAACTCTGATCAACCCTTGATAAGGGCAGTGTGATTCCCACCAGCTATGAGATTGAAACCAGCAACCTCCTAACTACAGGCACCCAGCTTTAACCTGCAGAGCCACACAGAGGCGTTTTCGTGGGAACTGATCTACAAAGCTCAGGATACAAGTCTGAGACCTTCACCACCACCATGACAGATACACCTGAGTTCCCCAGTTCTTGTCCTGGAGAGTCAGAATCTAACACAGTTTACAGGATTCCCTGTTCAAAGACACCAAAACTTGGTAATTAGCTGAGATGTGTGTTGAGCAGGGAAATCGGCAAACCCTGAACTACACTGTCTACACCATCTAAGAGCAAATGTGGGAGACGTGTGGCCCAGTGGGCTGAGATTCGAAGGTTGCTGGTTCAAACCCAGCCTCAGCATGTCTGCGGGTCCTTGAGCAAGGCCCTTAACCCCCAGCTCCCTGGGCGCCGCTACAGGTGGCTGCCCCTTGCGATCAGCTAGATCTCACCTACAGAGAGTAAGTTGGGGGGAGGTGTAAAGAGAATTTCGCCACTGGGATCAATAAAGTACCAATTATTATGTGAAATAAATTCCCGATACAGGCTGTGATAGATCGTTTGTGATGGATGCGAGTGGCATCCAAGCAATGTTGGTGTTGGGCTCAAAAATCTAACCAAATACATACGATGACTAGGGTATGTGTGTCTGTCTATGTTTGAATGCTGGCGTGCGCATGTTTGCATCTGAGGACTGAAAAACTGTGTTTTTGTTGATGCGACATGCAGGTGAGAATGAGATTAGGGTGTGGGTGAGGTGAGACGTTGCTGTGCTTTGTACACACGGGGTCTGTGATTTGGACTTATTCAGATCTGTTCCTTTTTTACTTGGTTTAAAAATCCTAAAAAGTCTATAGGTGTCTGTCTCATTGAGATCCTCTTAACCCTAACAGCACAAACACTGACGCAGGTGGAAGCCTGAAAGGGTTGCATCTGCTGTATTATGTAGTCAAAATCTTCTGTCAGCCTATTTCCCAGAATACACTGCTTTCTATGGGGATGGCAGGCCACATCCAGGACCCCGCGTGTCTTAGCAGTTTAAGTGGCACTGCACATCTCCTGCACATTAAAAACACGGTTTTACCACCTCGCTTAATCCATCCCACACAGAAAACAGAAGGAAAAAGAAAAGAAAGGAGGCTGCGAGATTAAGTGGAAACTTGACGAATGCAAACTGACGGCTCACTTTCCCGCCGTTGCCAGGGAGGTTGAGGAATCGGATGGCGAGGCTGCTGGGCAGCACCGTGGTGCCCGTGTCCCGCCGGTGCCAGCCCCCGCCCGCGGAATGTCCTTCTAGCAGCGTCTGCCTGGATTAGTCAGCAGGAAATGCTTTTACGGGGAACGTCCCATTGTCTTCTTGGTTGCTAAGGTTTGCATTAAGGTTGAACTCGGGTGCGCTTACAATTAGACATAAAGTAAGCTTTATTCATGCCTCGCCCCCCTGGCCCCCGCCCACTTACTGGGGGCTCTTTAAAAGCCTTGTATCACAGGGTTTAAAAGACCCGTTTGACTACAGCATGAAAGCAGATCTAATGGAATGCACTGTCTGTCCCCTTTTTAAAAAATATCACGACAATAAACAGTGCCTCGAAAACCCCCATTGGTACGTGCCAAGTGCAATTGTTTGGCGTAATAAGCATCAAAAGGGCAACTTTCTGTGTTACCATACAGGTGAACTCATTCCTGGGAAAATGAGGTTTTTCTCAGCCACTGTGGAGCAGCAGCGTCTCCCTTTTCCGTGCCCTAACGAGATTAGTCGTGCCTCGCACCCTGGCTTTCACTACACTGTCTCCTTCCCGTCTCTTTAGCCTGGTGCTAATGTGATTAGCCCAGTGCCTGTGGTCCAGGGAGGGGCATCCGTCACAAAGACCTCCGCCTACTTGAGTGCACCTCTCTCCCAGACTGGGGGTCCAATCACTGGCACCTTTGTCGGGCAAAAACAACACAAGCAGAGTAAACTGCAAATACTGGCCTCTATTTAATTCCTTTGTCTGCCATGGTTCTATTGGGTAAAACTGTACACCTGACCCTTACGTTATTTTTCATCCTTATATGGAATTCTTCATATGACCACACATAGTCATGCATTTGGGATTTTTGTAAATATCATCTTCCTCGGGATCACACAGTTTCACCCATAATGCTTTTCAGGATCACACTGTTTTACCCATAATCCTACACAGGATCGCACACCTCTGACAAGCTGTGACACAGGGATCTTCATGTATTTTATAATACCCACCTTCCTTCATCTATCTTCCAGCTGCTTCTCCGGTAGAGGGCCATGGAGCTGAGCAGCACCGAGTGCAGGCCAGGGAAACATCCGGCCAGTGGCTTATTTGAGAAACACCGAATCATGACACGCGTCTGTGGCTCATGGCAAACTTGGGCCCGATAGTCAGGTGACCTGGTCTCTTCATGTTGATCATATATACAGTGCTGATATGAAATTATGTTTCGTTCTGTTTCTTTAGTAATTGAACTAAATAAAATTTCTCTTTACTCCCAGTCTTATCCCCAACGCATCGTCTTTGGCCTTGAAAATGACTCTGGTTTCCATGTAAACATTTACTCCCCTGCCCAGACTTTGTGTCAGTGAGATATGCTCTTTTTCGGACAGAGCTAAAAATGTTCATGCACTCATTATATAACCTCCATTCCGGTTCAGTTTACAGCGTGGTGAGCTTGAGCTTTGAGTGCTGGTGATCAGGAACTGATTACCGGTGTATATATAACTGAACTGAAGGTCCTGTCAAAACCTGCTGCTTTGAAATGTACGCAGACTCAAATACTCAAACCTGCTTTGTTATTGGCAACATAGTGTGTCTTACTGGTCCCGAAGAGGACAGCATGGACGATAGTGGCCAAAATTGTGAAAACACTTCCAGTTTTTAGAGACTGCAGTACTTTAATCACCTGCTCCTCCAGTTACTTATAGAATCGTCCAGTGTATGTTTATAAGCAGAACTGGAATATTCCCTGTAGTAATTTTTAAAGTGTGATGCCAAAAATGCTAGGCGTGTCCACAGTTTTGCTGACGGTGTATTTCAGTGGCTGGTTAAATCGGCTGCACCAGTATCTCCGACCGCTCGGGGAAAAAGTACTGAACTGCACACGTGACACTTTCCACAATATTTGCAGGACATGTTGGATAAAAGGGGCATAAAAATAAAGAAACATTATCTTCAGGTTTCTTCTGAAGTTTTTGGAATACCTGCCTGCATTTAGTCGACAATACTGTCATCCGCATGGCTGCCCGTCCGCTGCTCTGTGGTGACTCCGTCTACTTTGCAGTGACGTCTCTTGGTCTGTGCACGGGCATTTTCACGTGGATCCAAGGCCTGCACTAGCAGCATGTAATTGGATGTGACGCTTATTGTGCTAAAATGGGATAATGAGCAGCTAAATACTTGTGAATGTGTGCTATGAAAATCTGGTCATGTGAGGCCTCAGGGGGGTTACTGTAGACACTGAGAGCCGGTCGCCAGGGAAACCAGCTCACATGAGGGTCACATGAGGGTCACATGTCACTGGTCATGGTGGGTGGCTTCTAACCCTGACCAACAATAGAATGGAAAGTTGATGGAGGTACAAACACCAGCACACACCACTGATGACCACAATTCTGCATCAAGTGTTAAAAGCCTCTCTCCAACATGATCATGCCAACTACAAATCATACACACTAATAGTGATTATCACTCAGCTTGGGTAAAATAAAAAAGTCATGCTTTATTTATACTAGTGGGTAAATTTTTGGAAATACTTCCAGGTGTTAGAGATTGCAAAACTTGATTCAACTGTTACTTCAGTTACTTATTTAATTGTCATATATATATATGTGTGTGTGTGTGTGTGTGTGTGTGTGTCTAAACATTCCTTGATTGTTTATTTTGTTTTAAGTGTGATGCCAAAAATGCTGGATGTTGCCACAATTTTGGCCACCAGTGTACCACTTGTATGAGCATGTCAAGTCTTGAATGTGTTTTCACATATCCCATCTTGCTCTCCTTTGTGTGGCAAACACACTCATATAGAGGTGGATAATGAGTGTATTTTGTTTCTGCGCTCATTCAGTTATAAACTGATTGGCAGCATTGAGTGAGACTCATACATTCTGAAAACACATGCACACTCACTGCAACTGACACAAGCAGCTACAATGTGTCGAGTTTTGCATCTCCCTTTATGCTTTAATTATTTAATCGGTGTTTTTATCTAAAGTGGTGAATATTTTTGAGAGAAAACAGGGAGCTGGTTGGGGTTAAGGACCTTCCAATCACAGGAACAGCAACCAGCAACCTGAACCACTGCCCTGTTTACGTCCTGTTTGGCTCAGCAGTAGAACAGCTGACACACCTCACTTAAGAGAGTTCCAGAGTGATATTATTGTTGTTGGGAGACACAGTGGTCCAGCATCTCAGAAACAGGCAGTTTCCTGGGATTTTCACACTCAGTGGTGTTTAGTGTTTACTGAGAACAGCACAATAATCAAAAAAACATCCAGCCAGCGGCATTTCAGTGGACATCGACATGCCATTAATGAGGGAGGTCAGAGGAGAATGGCCAGATTCGCTAAAACGGGAAGACCATAACTGCTACAATAAAACATACCAGGTTAGTAAAACTGTGGCATGCAAAAAAAAAGTTTCTCTGAAGGCACAAATTACCTACCCTTTTAGTGGTTCCCTAATAAAGTGGGTCCTAC
>JABFEA020000052.1:7052564-7074402 GCA_019775915.2 Cyphomyrus plagiostoma
ATATATATAATGAGAAAAAAAATCCTGGGTAAATACGCCAATCCCACTAGACGAACACTAACGCTTCTAATTCTAAGTTCTACCAAAGACTGTATAACTAAATAGGACAGGCCTACTATGCAAATATACATTCTATTTAATATTATTTCATACAGAAAACATGTATTGTAGAATATAAACCGAGCACAACAGTTATTTTTAAAACAAAGTTTGTTTAAAATAAAATTATTTAAATTTCAAATAAATCTAATGGGAATACAACTGCGTTTTCTAGTATTTCTGCTGTAGTAACACTTAATATATATCGAAAGAGGAAAACGGCTTGAGCAATTAAAAGCTTAAATGAGTTGCGGGAAACAAATACAATTTGCCAACTAAACACAGTTCATTACCTGAACGATCAATAAAATCCCCGGAGAGCAATGATGTCGAAAACATATTTTAAAGTAACACTGATAATGATATACAAGAAATCAACGCTTAAATGGAAGGGGGAGATACCGCATCTTTCGGCGTGGGTGGGGTTGACAAGAATAGACTACATTATGCAGTTCATTTAGTTAACAAGTGAAATAATAGGGAAGCGTGCAGTGTGAATACCGCGAGAAAGGCCACAAAAACCCTATTGAAGGGTCTCGAGCGCTCGCCGCGTAACCGTCACATGGACGAACCGGGTCCACAGTATTTAAACTGCAACATCCCCCTTTCAGCACCACTCCGCTGTCCAGCCACGCCGACGACAGGTCACAGTGTTCACGCGCGACAGAAAACTTTGTGAAGTTTAAGGAAACAATTCGTGAAGATGCCAAGATCCTTCCTTGTGGATTCGTTAATTTTGAGGGAAGCGAATGATAAAGGGAATGAAAATAACCCACCTTTATTTCCTTACGCCGTGCACCCCTCGCACCCTCTGCACGGGCTTTCCACAGGTTCGTGCCACTCTCGAAAGTCTGGCTTGCTGTGCTTCTGTCCTCTTTGCGTCACAGCCTCGCAACTACATCCGTCTCCTCCGGCCATTCCGCTCCTCAAGGCTTCGTTCCCAAGCTTCGGCTCGCAGTATTGTCATTCTGCGCTGGCCAGGCAACACACCTCCTCTACCGGTGTCAACCTCAACCATGGCCCAGGGATATACCAAACGGCATACTCCGTGCCAGATCCTCGCCAGTTCCATTGCATCTCTATCGGTGAGTGACTTTCCACGAAATTATTGCGTTACAGGATTGGATTGTTTTGATTTGTTAGACTACGTGTTATAATGCACATGTTGCTCAGAAACATACATCTCTATATATTTATAAATGTCAGTAGTTTTATATTTATAAATGTCAGTAGTTTGTCTCTGGAAATGAACATATGCTGCTGTCATCTTTTAATTCTTTGCATATTTCCTATTTACTTTTTGCAGAGAGCAACAGTAACCAACTCCAAAGCAGCAAACGCATGCGCACAGCGTTCACCAGCACGCAACTTCTGGAGCTGGAGAGAGAGTTCACCTCAAACATGTATCTTTCCAGACTAAGGCGCATAGAGATTGCAACATATCTTAACCTATCCGAGAAACAGGTGAAAATCTGGTTCCAGAATCGTAGAGTCAAACACAAAAAAGAAGGCAAAACCAGCTCGCACCGAACCGGATCGCATAGTTGTAAGTGTTCTTCCTTGTCATCCGCACGGTGCTCAGAAGAGGAAGACGACTTGCCTATGTCCCCTTCATCATCAGTGAAAGAGGACGCAGAACTTACCGTCACCCCGTGATCCCAGAGACTCGGTCCGAGCTACATCTGTGGAATTCTAAATGCAGCCAAAAAATTCAACTGTACAGACTTCTGTTATATGTATATAAAAGATATATAAGCAGGGAAGTTTTACATCACTATATTGCTCTGTTATACATGTTGTTTGCTTGTACTTTTTCTGAAAACGTCAAAAATTTCAATGATGGGTTGCCTATCCACTGCACTCTATAACCGTCTATAAAGCGGTTCGATATTTGTGTGCTACACATCAAAAATGGTAATTAACTCAAACAAAAAACAGTCAATTTGTTAGTGTTAACTATTTTTTGGAAAATTATAGTCAAGTATTTTGTATCTTATGGTAAATATTGCTTAGCTTTATGGCACTACATGGATGGTGCCGAGATCAACAATGGAATGTGTTCGTGATAGCAAATGTTTCACACATCACTCGAATGAAAAAGTTCTGTTGTTGTATCGTCAGTGTAATTGAAGATATTTATTTATTTAAAACAATAATAAAGAATATTTCTTAGAAATACTGTCTCGATTTTTAAAAACAGTTGTTTTTTCCCAATTTCAGGCACACAAGCGCCCTTGCGCGCGCACGGGCTTTCTTAGCATCACTGCTTATAATTAGTAATTCTTTATAACAAATAAGGCCACAAACCAATTCGTTCAAAACACATTTAATATATTAGTGTTTAACATTCAGACATAAAATAGCTACTGGGTAAGCATCAATAATGTACCTAAATTACATCAAACATATACCCAAAATATATAAATATGTATTTGATTCAAATACTCTTGGTAAGACATATACTAATCAAGTTGACCTCGTTTATCTAGGATATGTATTTGGACACAGTTCATAAGTGAATACAATTATTCTTCATCCACAATTACATATCACCATTTAGTGTCACGACAGTCTGATTAACAAAGTGCAGTTTGTCCTAACCTTTGCGAAGACAGTCGTATTTAGCGAAAATTCTCTTATGTGCGTATTTCACTCCCGTTTTGGGTACCATAGAAAATATAATTCTATCACAAATTTCATGTCTAGTTTGCACATGGTATTGTACACATGTCACTGGTTCAAACTGGGCTGCGTATTATACTTTTAACCATTAAGTCACATTTAATTTTATACAGTACATTTTACAGCCAATTTGGCACAACTTTTTCCATCTTGAAATGAGTTGCCAAAGTGGGGAAAATGTACTCTCGTAAACCACTGCTTAAAAACAAGCAAGACGGCACATTTGTATTTGACATACGCTTAGAAATAGTGCACTTAAATGTACCAATGACGCATTCCATAAAATTGTATAATCTGATAATGTATAATTCGTTGCCGACAGTGTTTTATAATGTGATGAACGAGAATCTTCTTTGAAAAAAGTTTTGTTCCAGTTCTGTATTTTTGCCCCTACTGTTATAATTTAACCTATTATTGTTTCCTTTTTGTATTTTCCGCTCCAGCAAGGTACTTAATTTGATGGAAAGGTTGGCGCCTTGGGTGTAGTAGGTAAGTGCTGACAGTTCATTTAGGCAGCTGATCATCCACCCTGAACAACAATAGGTAGAAAAAGAATTATTAATTCACATGAAAAGGTAAGACATGTCTGCTCTTCGCGGTCCGTAGACACCTGTAAGCACGGAGGACTGGTAAACTAATACAGAACGTCTATGATAAGGTCAATATAGGAAAAAATGTAATCGCAAACAACTCAATCTAGTAGGTTTTTAATTATTGATTTGGTTCTCCGATCTAGACACATTATCGTGTCACATTAAAAGATCTCAAGGCTTCTGGGACAGGTTAAGGCGCGCTTTGGAGACCTATAAGAGATGCTCCCAGTGGAGCGCATATTAATCAAGGTTATCTTTATGTGTCCTCTCGTCTTCGCAGTCTATGTATATAAGAGTATTCTTCGTCTTCGGATCCCCTTTTCGAGGCTAGAAAGAAAAAGTTGTGAGTCAGTTTCTCTCTTCACTCGCGCACGGTGCACTTAAATTTAAGTGAATTGCGACTCGCGATTGTTACCCAGGACACGATTCCCTCAGAATTTCTTGCTCCAGTTAAACATATTAGCGCTTTTTTCGGCTCTTGGACATACTGCAGTCTGAAATATAAATTTGCCTTAAGTACCATAATCATATGATAACAAAATTAATAAATTTAATTCAAATTGCATAACCAAAATAACACAAATTACTTCCAAAGGAAATTCATTTATGTTTGTATCTATGCGTTTCCTGACACTTATCAAATCAACATTTCATATTTGAATATATCAGCCTAAAATGTACCTAACGGAAATATCTATATCCTCTATGGATCAAGAGCTAAATAACCTAATTCATTTTAAGATCTAGGGCTGTAAAACTGCGTCCCGGTCAGTCTGAGTTTACAGTAAACAAGCCCGTTTTGTCTTCTGTGGCGCGTGACACGCTACGCACTTTCCAAAAGCAGCTTCTCAAAACGCCGTTTAATTTTTTGAAAAAGATTTAAATGGCATTTACTTATTAAGCAATTTATTATCAGCCACCTTTCGTGACAAAGGCTCCTAGGAGGACGGGACATTTACTAAATTATCACTGTTATTGTGCCTTTGGGCTGAGAACTTGCACTTGTAAACTTTGATTTAATTATTCACTTAAACATTTTAACAAAACTGCACTATTTGCATTTGTTAAGATATGGGATCAGGCCATTTTGTTAATTGCATCACAGAACCGCATTTTGCTCAGTGCTTCCTCCGTAAAGCATCCTTTATCCATTCAACAGCTTTAGGTTCGCGCTCTAGGGGATCTTATAGGCCTGGTGCTTAAAATGCTCAATTTATTTATTCTTAATTTTGTGCCGATCAATTCATTGAAGCAAAAAGGCTACAGTGTTCTTTTAAGAGAAGAAAAGCGAATTGTTGATGTGACCTTGACGGGCTATAAAGGGGCTAGCCCGGCGCTCGAGGCCTGCTTGAGTCAACAAGCGCCCATCTAGCAGACTCGCCGTTGTCTTTATTCCAACTAATTTTTCATTTAAGGCTTTTCTTAGACATGTCTCTTATCTATCAGATTAAAAGAGCAGCTTGTAACAAATCAGTCTGCCCGATTTACAAGAGCATTAAAAGCGGACAAAAGCAGCCGGCCGTCAGTACCTGGGTCTGGTAGACGGTGCGGCGCTGCAGCTGATTCCACGGGTTGAAAATGCGCACGAAACAAAATACTTGAATCCTGAAAAAGAGCCTTTGTACGTTTCTTTAGAAATCAAGCAATTCTGCATGACAAAGGACAATTAATAAGCCGTCTTTTCACGACCAGCAGCTGGTTTCCCCGTCAAGGAAAGTTGGAAAAAATTCAGCCTGAATGCGCGCAAAAGCCCTTTGCGCGCAGACAGCTACCCAAGGTGACCCATTTGGCACAGCTAAAATAACCAAGCCCGAGTAAAAGCGAGGGAACTGTCAAAAACATTTAAGCTGGAATATCTTGAAATTGCAAATCCCTTTATGTGGAAGGACGCTGCCGATGTGGGCTCGCGGTACAATGGAGGTGGTTTAAGTTGGAGAGGCTTTGGAAACGGACACGTGGCTTCTCAATGAGAACTCCTCAGGACTCGCGTGGCTTGCGGCCCCACAGCACACTTAAGACGAGTTTTAAACTAATATTTCACAAAGAGAACTCTAAAATACTGAGTTTAAATTTATCTATTTATAAAATGCTAAGAATTGCGTTTAATTAGAATGTTGTTTAGACGTAAACCCTGAGAGTTCATTAAAGTATAAGGTGATAGAACTACCTTGCCCCCAGCGTTTCTTCCAGCAAACTTATTTACTATTATTCATTAATAATATAATATAATGTAATATAATACAATATAATATAATGCAAATAGTAAAATAAAATACTTAAATTTATTTGGTTCTTTTGTTATTCCTTTTTAAACATAAACAACTTGTTGCATGTGATCAATTTCGTTTTCTTACTGTTTAAAAATGTAAATGAACAAAACAAAATTATTTCTTCCCTTACATAAAACGAGCATTCATTTGAAGATTGTTTCGTTCAAATGTAGTATAAATAAGTTGGTAAATAGTGTTGGGCGTGATTTTTTTTTTTTACTTGAAACATTTTTTTTTTTGTCCAAAAAAATCAAGAAGTACAGGGTCATTGGTAATTTCCAGTAACATATAAACAATTCGATAACTCGTTTGTCTGTTTATGGTGCTCAAATACAGTTTGGGCCAACTGGAAAACAACTGGTTATAAAACGTCCGTATAGCTCGGTCGGGGTAGAAAGCAAACTAACCGGGGGCATATGCCTAATAGCCCCGATTGTGGCGAGGCATCCAGTCAGGAAATTCGTCCCGACAGCATAATCATCGATCATGACCTTGTAATCACAACCCTCCTCAGCCGTCAAACCGTCACATCGCGTCAACTCATTTCAGCTGAATTTAACTATGGTATGAGAAAAGGTCATGTCTTTCAAATCACTTACTGTGCAGGGAGTGCATTATGTACTCTTATTTTTAGTATGCAAATCTATCATCTTTATATATGTATCAAGGGCTCTATGGATTTCCAAAATAATTTGGCTTTAATAACTTGCCAAAATTAAACATATCAGTTGTAGCTGCCATCTTTATGAAATCGTCATTCCTTCTTTATTAGTAAATAATGTAATTAAGCAATGAAACAATGAAAGAGAAAACAATCCTTTTATTTCAGTTTGCACCTGCAATGTCAAGGGTCGATAAATAATGAACTGCGCTGACTGAAACTGCGCTTTCAAGTGTTAACCTTTGTAAGCGATATAAAGAAGCAATAAGAATACCATCGACCGAAAAGAAAAGTTAGACTCGCGTTTCCGTCTGGATGTATTTTTCAGTTTACGCCAAACTTGAGCAGTCTTTAAATTTCTCTTTTTGATTGAATTTTGCACAGTTAAACAATTCCAACCACCTCCAACCCTTGCCGCTATTGAAGTCTTTCTGACCTGATAAAGCGCGCTTGGCTGCAGTCAAATAGGCCGGCTTTGCCCGTTCACATTTAAATATGGGAATTAGTCATGAAGCATGACACAAGCTGCAGAAATTGCTAAATTGTTGGCCTCCTTTCACTGTGGAGAAGGGGGTGGGGTGGGGGGGTCGCATTCATTAATTTGAATTTAGCGGAGAGGTGAGGGACCCTTTCTGGCAGTCTTTTAAGGAGATGTCATAACAAGAAAGCGATCTGGAAATGAGAAGAGGCACGGAGCCGGTCCATGGTTAGCACATCATTGGCAAATAGTTATTTACCAATTGTAGCGTCGCGCGCTCTGGTCAGTGACGGTAAAATCCTGGAACATGAATCACAATTAACACTTGAAATGTCGTAAAGACTACAGCTGCAGAGTATATCAATAGTACTAATAGGTTACCTTTCATTTGGTGCAGAATACCGCTTTCGCTGATAATTTAACATCACTCCACAAACCATAAATTCCCAGCATGTAATCTGTTGAAGAACACGGGCAATATCGGATTATATATACACTTCAATATATGACAATAAATAGTAGTAAAGAATGGTAGTAAAAAAAGTAATGTACTGTCGATTTACCTATTCAATGGGGACCGAAAATACGAAATCATACCAAGGACTTTGTAGCGCCCCTTGTGTCTAAAAGCCATAACGGCACTCTAATGAGTGTCGAAGAATAACCCATATCGGTCACGACTGGCTTCCATGCTAAAAAAAAAACGTGGAAAACTCGAGTTCATTTGCCTTTCATGTTAACGACAAACGTACATATTTTATATAATATTACTGAAATATTTAATCACTAAAACTTATTATATACTAAAACTTATTTATATTCATCCCTCATATACACAAAACAATTTAAATCTATTCAAAGAATAAAAAACTACGACAAGTCAGTTATATTTAATATATGTATTTAATAACACACCCGAATTATTTCATGAAATCATTATGTTAAAACACGTGTTACACATTAAAAGTAGTTAGCATTAAATTCAGAACTTGCATCACTTTGCAAGTAGTCGAAGAACTGCTACTGCAATACTTTTCACAAACTTTGTCGTATTTACACTAAATATTGAAGTTCGTGCGCCACCTGCTGTTATATTTCGGCAAACCTACCACAGTAAGTGAAACCATTTTCCACATACTGTAGGCCTACGTCAAAAGTACGATGAAAACAATAGCCTACATACTAATTTAATACTATAAAAGCAATATAGGCCTAATGCTTTAAATAACAGATCATTATTGTGCATGTCGGGGACTCCTTGTCTGCTGCAAAGCACTAACACTTACCGGTTAAATGTTATGAAAGTGTTTTATGTCTTGAGCAATTTAATACTTTCAGACTGGAAGAATAACGTACGATTGATTGCACATTAGTTATGTCACTTTAGTACACACATTCACTTTGACAGTGACCCAAGGAAAGTGTGAATAATGTTGTGAGTGCCCCTCGGGAGTTACTCGTATTTTACTTTACTGTAAACCAGGCTGACTGTTCATTTACAAAAACAATCAGAATATAAACAGATCATTAACAGCCATTACCGGTACTTTTACATTATTTTCATTTTTTGGTCTTGTAAATGCATAATTGACGATATCTTGTTTACAGTTGTGCTTGCTCTCTCAAACATTATAAAGTGTAAAGTTTGTCGTTTAATGGCATCTGAACGACCTGGGGCATGAAAGGTTCGTGCCCGAGTGGGAGGGAAGCTGATCTGAGTTTAGGAAGGAGGGCGCGCAGCCGCGGGAGGAGCTGCACGGCGCTCTGCACCGTGGGCACGTTGTGTGTTGTGTCTTGTGTCTGTGGACGGGCTTCTGGGCTTCAGCTGCGCTTCTTATACAGCGGATGAAGATGCACTTTGCTGATGGAAACGCTGTGACGGTCAGAAAGCGCGCCGGCCGTCTGTTTGACTGAGCGTCCTCCGGCGGCCATGAACAGCGGGCTCCCCGCTCCGGCTGCTGGGCTCGGCGGGGTCGGTATACCCGGCGCCAGGCTTAAGTTTTGCCGCTATTACGCGAAAGACAAGACCTGCTTTTATGGAGACGAGTGCCAGTTTCTGCACGAAGATCCGTCCGTGGCCGGCCTGTCCGCGCACGGTAGTTCGGGCAACCCGCCCCCCCTGTCCCTGAGCGCCGCTGTCGGGTCTACAGCAGCGTTTCCCCTAGGAGGAACCGTGGCGGCCTCCGTGCTTGGCGCAGGAGCAAATATCCCGAAAAAGACCGAGTCGGTAGGACCTGCAGACCCGGTTCTGGAGAGCCAGCTGTTCACCAGTAAGCCTGATTTTCTCCAACCCTGTTGGCGGGACACAGGCCCACGCGGCACCTTGTTTTCCCCAATAATTTAGACGGGTTCCTTGCATTCGATTCCTCATGGTGTGAAAATCGACGCCGAGGCTTTAGTAAGGCCTAATATTTGACCGCTATTGCAGTTTAATTTAATAACTGTCTATGCATTATAATGTCACTAGATAGTGTTTTCTTTGGTCGTGTACAATATTCTTATACATAATCAGACTTAATTGTAGTATGAAACTTTGATTTGATTGTGCGCGATGTAAATAAACAGGGTAACATTTAGGTCCCGTAAATTACCCTTTGCCATCATTCTGTTATATTGTATTAGATGTGCCATCAAGGAAGCCGCATTTGAATTAATTTTAGTAATTTTAATAGCAAGTTTTGCGCTGGTATTCGTTGCTACCTAACAATCAAATTACGTAGCGTACCTAGCACGAGAACATTAAAATTAACAAGAAGAATTATGTATTAGTATTTACATTTTCGAACTATTGGGATTTTAATAGAAATGTAAATTTTAGCCTCTCTTTTAAAACCTAATAATTTTGGTTGTTGACATTGATATTTTTGCGTATGTCGTTTTTAAGTGATAAAATTTATAAGCTGATGTATTTTTCTTGTGGGTTTTAAATGTCTGTCTTACCAATGTGTGTGTATGTGTACACACACACACACACGCTATACGTGTGTATATATCAGTACCATGGACAGAGTAGGTAAAAAGTACAGTTCTGAAATATTATATACTAAGGAATAGAGTAGTATTTTTGCTTGTTCCATCTGCCTCACAACGAGACATACAGACAGGTTGATAAGAATATATTTGGGGGTCAAAGTGAAGGGTCAGGCAGCAAGCAGTGCCCCTGGGGCAATTGGGGTTAAGGGCCCAATAGTCGAGGGCCTAATAGTGGCATCGCTCTGCCAACCATGGGAGTTGATATCATTATATAAATGATAAGATGAATTTTTAACACACCTTCGATCCTGAATAACCTGTTGCGTAATGTTCCAAAAGCAATAGTCGCACAGTTTGAAATGCGGGACAACGGGCGCATCAAGTTCGCACCCAGATTGCTCTACCGTGGGCGCCAGCATGCAAGGATCACTGCACTGTTGCACAGACAAAGAGTCAGAAAGTGTAATTGATGACTCTGCTGAATTTGTGCATTTTGCAGGTTTCTCCCAGCAGTGATTGTTAAACCAGGATAACTGTAATGATGGCTTATGATTATTCAGGGTCATTTTAGAGCTCATCTCGAGTTCATCTTTTTGTGTTGTAGTTCCAGGGATGGAAGGTGGTGGCCTGAGTGAATCCAGCCTGACTAACTCCTACTTCAGCAGCAGCTTCATTGGGGTCAATGGGTTCGGCAGCCCTATCGAGTCCAAATTCTCCATGATGCAGGTACGCTGAAACGGGGTATGGTATGCAGCTTCATCGCTAACCGGGGACCTTGCAGAGAAGTCGTCGCATAACTGTATATTGCGAAAACTTCTCTTTGTTTCCTGATGTTTTGTGTTTGTCTGTATTGCATAATAATGAAGTAGCTGGTTTATAGATGGTGGGGGGAAAGGCCATCGCCGTAGACAATATTACCTGGCTGTTAAAATTATGATAGTGATTTATTTCGTGGTCCTGGCTTTTATACATCTATCAAATTGCAGGATTTATTAAACGTGTCAGTTTTGATATATGGTGTGTTTGCTGTGTTTCTGCGGTGGTTTGTGTTTCAGGGTTAGCCGGTCAGTGTTCTCATTCAGTGTGTCACTCTTCTCATGCAGAGGGTGACGGGCAGCACCAGCACGCCTGGTCTACTTAACGACAAGAGCTACAGTGCCCATGGTGAGGTCTCGCGCCAACGACTGAGGCAGCATGTGAAGTATAAAGTTAAATGCGGAATGTAATACTCATTCATGAGCAGTTTCTCAAGCGTTAAAATAAAAATCACGGTATGGTGGTTAAAGTATCCACTGCCTCCCTGAGCTGATTGCAGGGAGTACCTGTATATTTTTAGGGCTTCAAAAATCTCAGTAGAATCTGATTTCTGCAGAAAAACTTCAAAACCATTTAAGAAATACACACCTAATTTCACAGTGAGCCAGAACTTGAGCCAAAGTCTTTTTCATTTAGATCCTGTAAATTCCCCTGCATCAACTCTCTTCAATGACTTCTCTGTGTTAAGCTTGTCCCAGAAGAGAAAGGTGAGTTTTTCATAATGAACCATGGCTGTTACTGATTCTACAATAACAAACTGCTTTTCTCTTAAATCACACAAGCTAAATGCATCGATTAGTGCTGACCCGTGTTCACGTTCACAGCCTGTAAAAATGCTTTGCTTAAAATTGCTTTGAAGTGCCTTAAATATTTACCGGTAACATCTGCACAGTTAGATTTGATGAGCTTGTGGTGAAAATAATTTTAAGGAAGAGGTAAAAACATGCCTTACGCTTTACACTTTACATCATTATTTATGAAAGAAAGTTTATGAAAACTTTCCAGCAGCCAAATTTAAAGATGAGTGCGTTTGAGATGGAGGTGTAATGGGAGTAACAGGGATGGTAGGGGCGCTGCAGGAGGTCACCGTGGAAATGCTTCCTGCAGGGTCCAAACCCAGCAGCCAGTGAGTTCGTTCCGAAGGGCGCGGCCGGCCTTTGCATGCCTGCCGCATCTCAGTCCAGCATGCCGGGCTTCTCAGCTACGCTCTTCTCCCCAAGCTCAGCGGCTGCGACGGGCGTCACCTCTGGTGAGCTTTGCCATCTCTCCTTACGTACAGAAATTTCTGGTTACTGCGAAATGTGTCAATGACATGGCTGGAATCACTTTGCTATGTTGTTAATCCCTAATGGCAGTGGATTTGTTTGCCTTATTGCAGCTGGCCTGTCGCTCTCAGCTGGCTCTTCCCCCCTCCACTCACCCAAAATCACACCTCACACCTCCCCTGCCCTGCGGCGACGAAGTCACACCCCCAACCCAAACCCTGTGCCTGCTGCTTACACCCAGATGGGTGACCCTGGGGGTGCAGGACATGTCATCCAGAAAGAGACAGTGGGTGGAACCACCTACTTCTACACTGATCACACTCCTGTACCCACAGCGGGGATGGTACGTTTATGCCATGGTTGTGTTGGTTGTGTTTATGTTTATTTTTTGTAATTTGTCGTCTTTCGTTCTCTTTCTTGGGAGTGGCACTAGTGCTCCCAGTTCTCCGTTTCGGTTCTGTTTTTGGTCGTGTGAACAGTTGTTCTTTCCGAGTGGACCGTGCTTTAGTAACCAGTCATTCAGAACTGTACGATATCGGACATCGCGTGGGTGCCTTCGCATCATGGGTTATACGGTGCTATTGATACTAGCGTCACTAGAAGCCCTTACCAGAGCACTCGGGAGTGTTCAGATTTGTGCCGTCTGATGAACGTGGCAGAAATATTATATTGTGATTTCCCCCCCCCCCCCCCAGGATGGATCACAATCCACGATCTTAATTCTTTTCCGTGTTGGTTTTTAAGACTATTTTGCACATCACTGAACAGTACAACCAAACTAATTATAGTATAGTCCTGTACAGTGAAAAAATATGCGCGACTTCATTTAAAATTTTTTTTTTTGGGGACCAACTCTTCTGTATTGCGTTGCTAAATAGGGAGGGTGTTACATGGGGTGCATTGCATGTTGGGACAAAGGCACAAATGGAGTAGAGGAAGTTATCCAAGGCACTCCTTCTGTTTGCTGTTACCCGGTTTTTTTGGTGTGTGTAAATAGATTTGGCAGACAAAACTAGATGTCTGTATGAACCATAGAACTGCAGCTGTCAGAATGTACACAATTTCCATCAGGTATTTCCGTACAGTTTGCATGTGATTGTGCATCTCACACCTGCCACCTTGGCTGTTTGGTGCCACCATGCAGGAACTTTCTGCAGCATTCATTTAATTTCAGTCTAAACTTGTCTGCATGACCGTGGCAGCATTACTGTTCTTTCTTAATTTATTTGTTGCCCTGCAGGTGTTCCCCACGTTCCACATCTACCCCCCCACCGCCCCTCATGTGGCCTACATGCAACCCAAGGCCAACGCTCCATCTTTCTTCATGACGGATGAACTACGTCAGGTACCTTCATGTCACTACCATCTTACTACCTTACCTTGCTTGCTAAGATCAGTTGCTTTGAGTTCTTGAATCTGTCTGCCTGTCAAGGTTACCTTTTCTCAGTCTTCTTCGTGTTTGGGGCGACTGATTCATGCTCACGATTGACTTCTTCACTGTGTGTGTTTATTGCTCAGGAGCTGATAAACAGACATTTAATCACAATGGCTCAGATCGACCAATCGGAGAATCCAGGTATCTTTAATATAAGTTCTCGGGGGTTGATAGTCGGAGAGAAGGATGCAGCGATTGCTGTAGGCTGGTGTGTACATCGAAGCTTATAACGGTTGTATTCATTTACAGTGACAAGGCACGCTTATGTAGACGTGTCTATTTTGCAGGCGTTCCCGCAGAAGTGGACAGCTATCATAGCCTCTTTCCCCTGGAGCCGCTGCCTCCACTCAATCGGCTCCACAAAACAAGCAACTTCAGTTACATCACTTCCTGTTACAAAGCTGTGAACAGCAAAGATGACCTGCCCTACTGCCTCAGGAGGATACACGGTGAGAGGCACTCGAAGACACTCCTCATAACCGGACTCACTCACACGCGTCTCTGCATGTCTGCCCGGGCAGTCGACCAGCGTAATGTTAGAGAGCGTCTTCAGACCCGTTTGTCTTAGGGCGGTCTGGTCACGTTGTGTAGTCTGCCATCGGTCTAATTTGTGTTTTGAGCTCGGTGTACGCGTTCAGGTTTTAGGTTGCCGAACACCAAGTGTATGATGCTGGTCGACATGTGGAAGAGGATTCAGCACTCGAACTTTGTCACTCTCAGAGAGGTCTTCACCACCAAGGCCTTTGGAGATCACTGTGAGTGTGCCTCTTGTGCACATATATTCATAAACTACCTGGAAGCTGATTTTTGTTTGTAATACTGCTGTCTTGGAATCTTCTAATTGGGTTTCTCTCTATGTCTCTGCCTCTGTGCCTCTCTCTCTTCTCTCCTTCTCTCACTGTCTTTCTCAGCCTTGGTGTTTGCCTATGATTTCCATGCAGGAGCTGAGACCATGTTCAGCCGACACTTTAACGACTCTGTCGCCGACTCTTATTTCACCAAGAGAAAATGGGGTACGCTCTGTGCTCAGTGTCTGTCGATGAAAACGCCGTTCGGCTGCCATCGCCGCTCCCACCATTTACTCGTCGTGGTACTTTAGGGCAGAGCGGTAGTTCCCACAGACTTTGTGTGGTTGTCTCCGTGTCGCCAGCAGGCCAACACGAGCCCCCCCCGCCTCGGCAGCACGCCGGCCTCCTCCCCGAGTCTCTCATCTGGGCCTACATCGTGCAGCTGAGCTCGGCCCTGCGCACCATCCACACTGCTGGTCTGGGCTGCAGGGTCATGGACCCCAGCAAGATCCTCATCACTGGGAAGACCAGGTAAACAGGCCAGCCCTCCTCTGCCCATTTCAGCAGAACATAAAGACATATCAGGATTATCGATAGGAGTAAAACAAGTTTGGCTTCCCTGATTAGATGCAACCATGCTCACTGGGTCACGTTAGGTTTTGTGTCATTTATGTTGGTTTATACTTGCAGGTTGCGGGTGAATTGTGTCGGAGTGTTTGACGTCTTAACGTTTGACAGCAACCAGACAAACCCTCTGGCTCTGATGCCACAGTACCAGGTATTTCTGTGACCTGTGTGTGTGTCTCTCACACAGAATAGTTTCTGCACTGACTCTCTTCTTTTGTAGCAAGCAGACCTCATCTTATTAGGCAAAGTGGTTCTTGCACTGGCCTGTAACTCTCTGGCTGGAATTCAGAGAGAGAATCTCCAGAAAGCCATGGAGCTGGTGTCCATCAATTACTCATCTGACCTCAAGAATCTCATCCTGTAAGTCTGTGTTCTTCAGACTGATTCTGTGAACTGCACAACCCAGGTTCTCGCCTGTCTAACCTGACTGATGTAAGTGCGTCTCTCTCGCTCTCTCTCTCTCTCGCTCTTTCCCCCTCCTCTATGCCCCATCTCTTCCGGCCTGTTTAACCGCCATGCTGCGTAGGTACCTGCTGACCGACCAATCCCGACTGCGCAGCGTAAATGACATCATGCCGATGATCGGCGCTCGCTTCTACACCCAGCTGGATGCCTCCCAGATGAGGAGTGATGTCATCGAGGAGGACCTGGCCAAGGTATACATGCGCCTCCCACCGATTTTGATATTCGGTAAAATCCTGTTTATGCGTCAGTATAATATTCACAGACGACGTTTTCCATCTCGGTGTTTTTGAAGGAGGTGCAGAATGGTCGTCTTTTTCGCTTGCTGGCCAAACTGGGCACCATCACTGAGAGACCAGAGTAAGTATGTGGGTCTTGGTCCCTGCATTGCAGCTGCATTGATCTTAATCCATTTCCCTTGTTTAGAGAGAGTGAAGAACTGCTGGGTTAAGATTTGCTTTGTGGGATGATCTGGATGCTCTAGTAATAATTGTAGGGGAAGTGTTTGGGGTGAGTGCACAGCCAAAAGCATGAAGTACGTACAGTTATTAAATGCTGGGAATGTACCTGAGAAGTGTGAGTGTGTAAGAGATTTTATGTTTCTAGGGATCCTCTGGTACAAGAGCAGGTCAGGAAGTGATGGAGGATCTAGATTTGATTAAGTCAAAGAATGTACCAGCTGGTAAATATTGAATTATTCAGTGAAATATCTATGTATAGATAAGGACAAGGGAGAAATGAGGGTCATGTGATTTCCTTTGGGAAAATTGGGTTTAGGTCTTAGCTGTGAGCTCATTCTTAACTATCACAGCGTGTTTTCATCACAACAATGAATATGAATAATTACAGCAATGATAATGACGTTCTTAGGGTGCAAAAATTCATAGGTGTTAAGCACTGGGATTTAGCAGAGGCACTGGAATACTGGGTCTCACTGGTACGCAGGTTTCAGAAAGACCCCAGCTGGTCCGACACCGGAGATCGCTACCTGTTGAAACTCTTTCGGGATCACCTGTTCCACCAGGTGACAGAAGCAGCAACTCCTTGGATTGACCTGAGCCACATAGTTTGCTGTCTGAACAAGGTGAAACCTCCCATTGGCTGAAATCAGCCACCAGCCTTGTGCATTCTCTGCCGTTCCTTTTTTAGTCACGTTTTAGTCACTCCTCTCTTCACTTTTAGTCTCTCCCTTGCTGCCGGCCGCGCCGCGACTGCTCTGTGTCTCTGCCCGTGTGTGTGTGCGCTGCAGCTAGATGCCGGTGTCCCGGAGAAGATCAGCCTGGTGTCGCGGGACGAGAAGAGCATCCTGGTGGTGACCTACTCCGACCTGAAGCGCTGCTTTGACAGCACCTTCCAGGAGCTGATCGGCACTGGCAGCGGGCAGCTGTAGCCCCAGTCTGGCTTCCATCGTCAAGTCTGCGGGAAAGTATTTCCCCAGGATATCGGACCGCGTTGCACTACAGCCTTACGGGATGAGACAGGAACGGCTGCCCCCTTCTGGCAGCAGGAGGTAGCATTCTGACCCTGATCATCTGTTAACAGACTTCTGACGCTGGAGTGTTTTTTTTTTTTTTTTTTTTTTTTTTTAGATTCAGGGAGCAAAGGCAGATGGTTCAGGTTTCCTGCTTGTTTTTATTCTTTCTGGTTAATGCACTAAAATTGATGTCTGTGACTGTCGGATACATGAGTGGAACCTGGCAACTTGCCACCATATTGTAAAGGAAGGGTGTAAGGAACTTCCTCCCTCCCGGGGAAGACTGAGGTGTCCCGTACACGAAGACAGCAGTAGGGCTGGGGGGTGTAAGAGTGCAGCTTGCTGTCTGCACCCACCCCTCCTCGCCCCACCCAGCCGGGATTCCTGCCTTGAGCCCTTCCCTCTTTAGCCAGCAGGTGGACTTCTGTGTGTGTGGGTATGAATTTAAAAGTGCCAGTGTGTATGAGTACTTGTATGCGTGAGTGTCGGAGGCATGCGATCTGTCATCGCTCTTTGTCGGATCATGTTAGCACTGATAATGTCTCTCTCTCTGGGCTCATTATTCCTTCCTGCCAAAACCGATTTGGAAACTTCCTTTTTAAACAACAAGCAAAACAGGCTTTCGTCACTGGATATTGTCTTTTTGTATATTTTTGAGAATTTTCTTTGAGATTTTATATGTAAGAGGGGTTATTGAGATGCTTCTCTAAGGCTTCCCCAAGTTATTTTTCCTCTTCACCTAAAGCTCTTTCTCCTGGACCAGTTCTCGCACGGAAGGTGCTTCTCCACCCCCTCATCTAGGAACAAAATTAGCAGGATCCCACCCTGACTGCTGGATGTCTAGGTGCCAATGCTGGAGCCCGCGGGCGGGTGGGTGTGTGGTTGTGCTGGAAGCTCACAGGAAGGTGACGGAGCATCTGAAGGGTCCTTGACGGCCCAGGGCAGCCATCAACCTCATCCGGTCTGTACATGTAGTCCTGTTTTCTGGACATCGAGTCGAGGCTGAACGTCGCCCCCTAGACAGATTGCCATTAAACACAGATCCCCACACTTTATGCTACCTTATGCAACATATTTGTATGACGTCTTTCCTCTTTGTCTCCAGTTTTGCATTTTTGTGTGTGAAAAGCAGTATTTTAATAATAAATCTTAAAAGAATCAGTGTTTGCTTGTCTTTCGATGCTGTTCTCCTGGCTTTTGTTTTCGTCCTGCTGTGTGGCACCTTAGAAAAGGTCTCGCACACGGATGTAGCCGACCAGGTACTGCTGTAGCTCCTGTTAAAAGAAAACATGAGTATGGCGTGACAGTCAGGCTTCAAGTGCAGTAGGAGTTCAAAGAAATCATGCATATTTTATTTGTGTGTATATATGTGTGTGTGTGTGTGTGTGTGTATATATTTATGTGTTGTATATGTGTGTCCTCCTGAGACCCAATGGAAAAAAGTGTCCTTCAATTTAGGTTGTCTTTGGAGGAAATGACATCTTACAATGTAGATTTTTTCCAAATTTTCACATACATGCACACATATATATACACACACATATATATAAATAAAAATTGGACGTTCTACCTATGTTACACACGTAAACTAGTATTTGCACCTAGTATTTGTCAGTTGCTCATAGTGTGTGTGTGTGTGTGTGTGTGTGTGTGTGTGTGTGTATATATTCCAGTCACTTGTGTCAAAAGCGTGTATGTTCCCTGTGCCCAGGATGGGGTCCAGCCCTACCATAGCTGATTTTGACATAAGTGACTGGAATATGGTTGGACTAACACAGTCTATCCATATCTGGTCCAATATTTATGTAGCATAATACCATGTTTTAAGAATTACGTTACTGTTTTTAATGCTGCTAGCTGTACTAACTACTTTTCTATGGATTAATCTGTCCACTATTTTACTGATTGGTCAATCTAAAATGATTAATTTTCCTCCAGAAAATAAAGTAGAGCGTTTAAGTTGATTTTATTTTGACGAACTTATTGCAACCCTTCACATAATGGAAGCTATGCGGCCCTATTATTCAAATCACGGTCCTCGAGGTCCGGGCACTGCTGGTTTTTCAGCCTTCCTTTACCTGTCAGCCAGGTGTGAAGCCTTTGACCAATCAGAATCAGTCATTACTAAACTACCTACCTGGGAGAACAGAAAACAAGGCCTGGGTTTGGAATCGAGGTCGAGATTTGAAGAGCTCTGCTATACGGTATGTATGGATATTATTTTCGCCCTCAATGCCATAATCAAATTAGTGGTATACATAAAATATTAAGGAAATGACTATTGTGACTGCCGAAAGTTAGTAATCTGTGTAAATTCGGCGTATACTTCGGCATATTAAATTCGGTTATTCGGTTATATTATTGATAAATCATGACATCAATAAACGCTGAAGTCAGGAAAGGGGCAGAGCAGCAACCACAGCATCTTTTAATTAAAATAGGAGATATTGTGAATAAACAAGGTAAGATGATGGCGGTGTGGGGCTGCGTTTAGCTGATTAAAGTCCGACAGTTTTAAAATGAGTATAGATGTCATTTTTTATTTCAGTTCGCGGATTATTTTCTTATATTTGGTGTCCATTTTTGTTTTACGTGTCCATTAAAGCCCACTGCGCACGAACACACACAGGCACCGTCAGTCTACACAGATTTTTACCATAAACATTTTCTCAAATAGTTATTGAAAGGAGGTTCTAAGGTACCAGGCAGAGAACTTTGACTTTAATAATGAGTGTATTTTGCAGCTATAAGGACAAAGAATATTAAAAAGCTCTCCGGTAATTTAATAAACATGAATAGACTGCACGCAGGGTGGTTTTGCTTATTCTGGCGGCCCAGAACGGCGCCTGTGTGTTAGGCGATCATGCGTAGCGTTGGTGCCCATTAAGTATGTCATTGAATTTTGCACAGTGTACAACCACGTTTTTTATTCGGTTATAATTTGAACTACTCCTACAATTACGTAGTAATTTCAAAGCAAAACATAATAATGAAATGAAGCTTCTTTTTAGAAATGATAATGGAAATTACATTAAAATAAAAACGATGCGTCGATTTAAAGTACTGATGTTGATGCACTTTCAGCCTCGACGCCATCGCGGCAGCCCTAATTGTTTTAGTTTCAGGGCATTTCAATTTTATCAGCAGTTTTAAAAAAGTGCCAAGTAGCTCCACATTTCCATCCATCCATCCATTTTCCAAACCGCTTATCCTACTGGGTCGCGGGGGGTTCCGAGCCTTGTTTCCTTGTCTGCGCACCACTTCATATTTCCACCAAAAAAGCTTATTCATATTTATGATTCCTAAAATGAAAAATTAAAATTGCCTCGACTGGAAGCATCAAAGAGAAAATAGGGTACCACTTTAGTAACCCATTAATAAAAAATGTTTACAATTGTCTATTAATGATTTAATTAGTGTTACAAGCTAATTAATAACCTGTTTATAAACCCTTTATAAGTGCCGTCTCACTGTAAAGTGGCACTGGCATGTGCCAGCTGTTTCGGTGACAGCAGCTAGATCCAGTACAGGAGGAAACATGAAGCAGCCTGGCAATTCTTGGGAAGAGAGAAAGATGACCTTTAGAGGTAAGAGAACATTCCCCGCATAAACTTCATTTAAAGGGAGCAAAAGTTAGTGATGTCCGGCCAAGCGGAGTATCTTGAGCACAGCGTGCCACATGGGGTAACGGGGGCAAGCCAGCCAGCAAGCAGCAGCGCGTTCTATGAGCTATTCCGTGAGTGCAGCATGCCACCTGGTGGTGAAATGGAAAAGCAGCAGGCAAGCAGCAATACATACAATGAGCTGTACCTGAGAATAACGAGGTGTCTGTCCTGTTTTGAAATTTAACACTTCTTCAATACCAGTTCAAGCCGAATTTAAGGCCAAACTGCAATAGAAATATGCTCTTCCAGAATCAATCTCCGTTTATAGTACAATGACTACACCCACTCTGTTTTAAAGTGTTCAGCTATTGATGTTTTAAATATAAATCAAACTTTGCGAAGCAACGATCAAGGCATGAGTGACTGGGTTATGAAAAATCAAGAGATTAGGACAGTTTATTTTGATGTCAGGTTTAAGACTGCATTGTAATTCAAGGTTATTTTAGTGTTCACTGAGGGGTGCCTATCAGAGCGCAGGAATACCAGCCAAGGGAATGGTCTTCTGATTAATTTCACTTATTCAATACAGTAGTCAACAATACTAAACAGTGCACACAGGGCAATCCAGCTGAATACTTTCTGACAAACTATAAAGGCAAACTCCCTGAATTAGGGACACATCTGTGTGTGTGTGTGTGTGTGGTGCTGAAATAAAATAAAACAGACTCGCAGATTTATATAAATACATTCCTCCCGGGAATGAAATTTAAACTGCTTCAAAGATACAAGACTAAAGTTGGCTACTTATTCGCAGCTTTCGGTTCGTTCGACAACTTTACTCGCAGCGTCCAATTGTTGGATTGAAGTTAGCCGGTTATTTTATCCGCAGCTTCCGTAAGGGGAATGTACGCGGCAGCAAAAGTACAAAGGAATTGTATAAAATGTAACATCACTTCCCTTGACTTAAACTCCACACACCTAGAGATATAACCCAACATTCTATTGGGCTTTTTTTTTATTGCTTCCCCACACTGGCGAGAGTGAGACATGGAAGCATCAACATACACACTGAGATCATTCTCATAATTAGCTACCTTTATTTCAGTGGAACCCATAAGATATCTGTACTTTATATTTCTGCTCCCTGCATGGATTACCTTACATTTATCTGTGTTAGAGACAGGGGATGAGTTCCATGACCCCGACTTCACAGCTGGTCTGTTTGTGGCTTGACAAGAACCTTTGCTTTTGTGTCTGAAGAAGAGGGTGAGGGATCAGAGGAGCATGCTCAACTGCCTCCTAAGGGAAAAGCACCTCTTCCCCCTTTTTCTCCAGAGCAGTTACAGGAGATGTTGACCTGGTTGCAGGTAGTGGAATCATTGGTGGAGAAAATCAACTCTGACTTCAGCACTTTTTGAACTTCTCTAGACGCCTGCCATGTATATGTGCGAGGAGTGGAGGACAAGGCAAAGGCAATGGAAGGAAGATTTGAGTACAGATTGAGTAGGGAGGTAGAGTAAAACAACTGGTGGACTTGCAGATGCAAGAGCTAGGTCAGTCAATTATGGATTATTTACAGAGGAGAGATGGACAATTGAAGGCTTTAATAG
>JABFEA020000052.1:7100898-7120598 GCA_019775915.2 Cyphomyrus plagiostoma
TGTGCCCCGTGATGGACTGGCATGCCATCCAGGGTCCTCCTGCCCTGTGCCCCGTGATGGACTGGCATGCCATCCAGGGTCCTCCTGCCCTGTGCCCCGTGATGGACTGGCATGCCATCCAGTGTCCTCCTGCCCTGTGCCCCGTGATGGACTGGCATGCCATCCAGGGTGTTTATCTGCCTTTCGTCCTTTGCTGCCTGATAGGCTTCAGGTCGTCCTGAGTGAGTTGAGCAGTAAAAAGACAGATGGGTGGAGTATTTTTTGTAATGCTTTTATGTACTTATTTCATGTACAGTGGGACCCCTGTAGTCCTGGTTTCAGTTATCTGTGATTTATATTTCTCCGTCATCCCTTAAATACATATTTTTTTATTGTTTATGGTTTCTTAAAGATCAGGCTAAAATGTCAGTATCCCTTTCATTTGAGAGAGTACAGTACCATACAGTACTGTATAATAATGTACAGTGTACTTTGTTAATACTGTATTTAATGTTGGTGATGTGTCACTGTGTGTAATTTATCAATTAAACTTTTCCATATGTATGTACATGAAAATCATACAGTGTCATATGCTCTCAAAGAAAATGTATCAAGCTGTTTACCTGGGTAGTAAACATACTGTATATTTGTTCAGGAAAAAAAACACACTTTAACAACAGAATATATACAAATGAACATCATTGGATGGCTAGATGAATACTACTTCAGTTCCCAAACCTTTCTTTATGACCAGCCCAACCATAAAATGTATTTGTTAAAGTTTATCACCAACTTTATTAATTAAATACACTTTAATACACTTCATTAGTTAAATAATTTGATAAGGCATTTGTTACGTTCCGCTCCGTTCGATCCTCGTGTGTGCCACGCCCACCTCATTGCCCAGTGTTTTTCCCTGATTGGTCTCACCTGTCTCTTGTTGCTGCTGGTAAGTTCCATAAGCTGCGTAAGTTCCAGCAGACGTGGCATTGAAGTTTCTAGTGTTGGTGTGTCCGTGGTCAATAACCCCCGTCTGCCTGGCTGGACCTCCCTCCTTTCCGCCGCTCGCCAACCAACGCAACGTTACAGTATTGCTTAGCCAAACATGATATACTAGTGGTTAAATGAAGAGATATGTCTATATTGGATGGTCAATGGAAATACTGGGGTGACTTTAGGACACTATTGCAGACATCATGATTCTAAACCAGCATGAATGCAATTTAAACATAATTTTATTTTGCTTTGATTGTGTATAAAATTCATGCTACAATAGCTAAGGTTGTTTTGGGCATTTCTTATGGTCGCATTTGAAAGGGAATCAAAAATGAAAAAAAAAAACATATCATAGTTCACACCAACCTAATGATCATTTAAACATAATTTTCCTAGAATGCATATGAAATTCATTCATGATATATAAGGTTGCTTTGGGCATATCATTAATTAATAAAACAGAATGTTTATAAACAAATTTATAACATATTTTACAGTGCATACAGAGAACATTTTTCATAGGACCATAGATTAATTCACAATAACATAGCCACTTCATCAATTAGCTATTTTTGTTGTTTTCATTTTTACCATCCTGGAGGTCCATCGTTCATCCAAAACATTTTTCCTTCTGTTCTACACTGTTAGATCTACCTGTAATTTCTACAGATATTAACTGCATTTTATCAAATACTGTAAATACTGTATAATACTGTAAATCTGTTTCCCAGTAAATTATGGTAATTTATATTGCATCCTGGAAATTAATGGTGACGCCAACAGCTAAATACTATGATTTACTGCAATTTTTTTTTACACAGCATACATTCCCATAATAATTTTAGTGCCAAAACTTTCTTTATCTGTAGTATTTTAAGTGAGTTATAATGCTGGTGATTTGATCAAGAATCCACTTCTGTTTTTCCCTGTTTTCCTTCTGATCCATGGTAATCTTCAAAGCCTTTTCTGGCACAAGTGTTTATCGAAATGAATACTCCACTATAGCTGTAGAAGAAGACCAGCAGATACATAGGAGAAGCGGACAGATAAAATGGTTGGATGGAGATACTAAATGGCAGGATTTAACAGTAGATTTTTGATTAAAAGGACAACATTCTTATACTGAATAAATCAATCAGAAAGGTATCTACATTGACGTAACAGTGTGAAGGTTTCAAAGGATCAGTGAGGCTAGGAAAACTAATTGATATACTTGGGGGAAAAAGAGAGACTGCATGCTCGTTCAAGTTAGGGCATTCTGTGTATCTGTATTTTGTCTCAATTGCAACCTGCTTACACCATGATGCTGATCAATAAATCTTCCAGTTCCTTCTTCCAGAAATCCCTTGGATCTGTTTTGCATAATGAAGTTTCACAGCACATCCCAAAAAAGGACAAGCCGACGGATTTAAAAAGTGTAGTAACTTATAGTATGGATAGTGTGGAGGCCAAACTTGAATTACTATTCACGCATTTTAATCCCACCGAGAATTCCTGAAGCTACATTTTACATCATATATAGTATAGCAACCTCAGAAGTCACAGTATCTGATACATACATACACACACACACACACACACACACACACACACACACACACACACACACACACACACACACACACGCAACAAGATGTAGCGGTAAATCAAAAAAATTCACGGGTATATTGTAAGGTTGCTGCCAATACTGCGGTGACCTTAGAACTTTTAACACTTCAGGCTAAGCTAACACACTTTGACAGAGGTAATATCATAGATTTACATCGACATGACAATCATTTAAATGTAACTTTCTTGTATATCATCCCCCCCCCCCCAGATACACCATAAATAAGAGGGGTGAAGTAATCCAGGACTGAAAACCAGAAGTTCAAAGCTGCCCTTATCCCCTTTAATTTGCAAATTCGCCCCCCTTTATCTCATGTGGGGGCACACAGAAGTAGCATTCAGAGTCAATCCCGTATGTTGCCTTTCCGCTGAGAGTAGCCGGTGCCAGGGAACCTGGCACAACGACGGGGGGGGAAGGTTGGACGGAAATCAGATGAAGCCTTCAGCCCAAACAAACTTCCCCGCGTTACAGCTAAATGGAGCTATGGGTGCTGAAGGTGACCCATTGTGGGAGCTGCCCTCCCCAGCCAGAGAGGCTGGGGAGGGAGGGTTAGCGAAGTTATGAAAGCAATTAGACCGGAGTAATTCACCGGCCCCACTGAAGAAAAGACAGCAAGCTGTCAGTTTGATTTGGAAAAGTAAATTACAGTTTTAATAATGGGTGTGTGTTGGGCAGCAGCAAATGGGGCGGGGGGGGGTTGGGGTGGTGGTGGCGGGCGGGCGGCAGAGCTTTCGTCGGCTGGTTTGTTGGCGTTCAAGGGGATGTGAGGTATCTGCTCATCAATGGTGGTCATTTTTTGAAACCCTGCCGGTTGTGCATTGCAAGAACGAATGAGTGCCCTTAAAAAAGAGGAACCTGAAGCATTTCCATACTGATTTCATGTGCGTGGCGAAGGGTTCGTGCCAATAACAGAGAGGACTCAGCACTCCCATTGTCTGTGGGACTCTGGTCTCCTCTGATATGAAAATTCAATTATTCTCCAGCTAGATCTTGCGCCGCTTTCTGACAGTCAGCGGGACGCGGTTCTGGCTGCATCAGCAGAGGGGCCGCGTCCCCAGATAGCACAAGGCTGGCTTTTCAAGCTCCGACATGTTGTTGGTAGACAAGATTACCCAAATGTGTTGTATTTAAGGAGCAAAAGTTAATCTAATGCATTGCCATTATCTCACTCCAAGTAATTCCAATGCCACCTCCAGTTTGTATATTTAAACACACACACAGACACACAGAGACATCCACACACACACACACACACACTCACAAATACATACTCTCATACATTTGCACTTCATTGCTCAACTTCAGTTTTTTTTCCCCCTTGGCCTCCAACTCTATCTGAAAACACCATGTTTCTGTCCCTTTTTTGACACGGTCATTTTTAAACAGCTCACGGCCGCCTGACTATGGCTTGGTACCTTGACCTACTTTGATTGCAAATGTTTTCCAGGAGTAGATTTTCCACGATAAATATTTTGATACTGCTGTACTAATTACAATTACACTTCCTGATGAGTACAAAACTATGCATTAAACAATTCAGTCCTATTATAATCGAAAATACCAAAGAATCCATTTAGCTTCATGGACACCCTAAGCGAGACCGAATGCCATACATTCATTTTGTAATATATTGATTTATTTTTGCCTTTGAGGATATTAACATGGATATTGAGGAAAAGGTAGAATTTTAACTATTCTTCATTCATCTTTTTTTTAAGCACAGTTATTTTATATATACTCATGTATAGTATACAATTTTTCTCTTACTTCTTTTTGAACCGATCCCCCCTGTTGACAGCACATAATTAGGGTGTCTAGCTAGTGGGGAGAATGAGAGTAGCCGTTGCAGAATTGCGTAGATGTAATTCATTACAGCGGTTCAATGCATTATTTTTATTATTTGTTTGACTGAAATGAAGGAAATGAGCATGATTGGCAAAGAGCCATAGCAGTGCTATTATTGTAATTATTATTTCATGAAAACATTATTAAATTATTTCAGCCAAAAGAAATGCAGGACAGTGAGTCAGTCACTGTGGAACAAAAGTCACTAATTATATGACGTAGAAGCACAATGGGCTCTGTAAGTAACCTCCGATCTGTAATGGCAATTCTACATTACACTCTGAATGGCAGTGAGCCCAGCACAACAGGGAAGACTAAAAAAGACCTGGAATGAAAATCACAGAAATACTGTCCGTCATTCACGCTATAACACTGCACTCGTCTTTAGCTCCTACTTGTGTCAAAACATCTGAGGACTCCTTGGCGGAAAAAGTGACAAATATTGGGCTTTTAACGGTCTTACCCAACGAACCATTCGATAATTAGCTAGAACTAAAAAAATCACTTCCAGGACCTGTGGGCAAAACAGCTGGATACAGAGAAATACACTCACACACACTAGAGGCCAAAATTGTGCAAATGGTTCCAATTTTTAGAGATTGTTACTCCCGTTACTCCAGTTCGTTGTTTAATCATCCAGTGTATGATGTTCGTAGACTTTCTTTGATTGTTTCTAATCATTACCGCCAGTATCTGTATAGTAACTTTTAAAGATGCCAAAAATACTTGGTGTTTCCACAATTTTGCCTAGTAGTCTTGTCTTCTTGTACGCAAAGTTAAAACCATGGGAAAATTTAAATGGTTGATATAAAATTCAAGATAACACACCTGAGTGTTAAAAAATTTCCAAGATGGCTTCTGGCTATTTGCTGTTAAGACCATGAAAAGCATAGTGTTTTACTATTTTGGCCGTAACCCATTTATTTTTTGCCCAGTAGCGCAGTGGAAAGGAATTGGAAACCTGCAGGATGCCCCCCCGAGTCCCAGTGAGTGGCCTCGTTATACGGAGACATATTACAGAGAGCGGCTTCATTAGAGAACCTCTAAAGCTGCTGTATGGAAACTCTGCTTCATCATGTAGTGATAATAGCATGATTGTAATGGTATAACAGCTTGATGGCGCAGTGAGGAGCATTGTGGGTTCCTGCCCTTGATGGCGCAGTGGGGAGCGTTGTGGGTTCCTGCCCTTGATGGCGCAGTGGGGAGCATTGTGAATTCCTGCCCTTGATGGCGCAGTGGGGAGCGGTGTGAGTTCCTGCCTTTGATGGCGCAGTGGGGAGCGTTGTGAATTTCTGCCCTTGATGGTGCAGTGGGGAGCATTGTGGGTTCCTGCCCTTGATGGCGCAGTGGGGAGCGTTGTGAATTCCTGCCCTTGATGGCGCAGTGAGGAGCGTTGTGGGTTCCTGCCCTTGATGGCGCAGTGGGGAGCATTGTGAATTCCTGCCCTTGATGGCGCAGTGAGGAGCATTATGGGTTCCTGCCCTTGATGGCGCAGTGAGGAGCATTGTGGGTTCCTGCCCTTGATGGCGCAGTGAGGAGCGTTGTGGGTTCCTGCCCTTGATGGCGCAGTGAGGAACATTGTGGGTTCCTGCCCTTGATGGCGCAGTGAGGAGCGTTGTGGGTTCCTGCCCTTGATGGCACAGTGAGGAGCATTGCGGGTTCCTGTCCTTGATGGCGCAGTGGGGAGCATTGTGGATTACTGACCCAGATTTGAACGTTTACATGTGTCTCCTCTGGATGTTCTTGTTTCACCCAGCAGTCCAAAGGTATCGTGCAGTTTAAAAGGCCCATAATGTTCCAGTAAGTGTGTTTCTCTGTACTGGACCTGTATCCGGATTCCCCTTAAGCTGATTCCAAACATGAGAAAAGACAAAGGGAATCTAGTTTTATTGCTGCGGAAATGCTAACTGCTAGAGTCTGTGACTGTAAGCATTTAGATTCTGTTTGTTCTGTTGGACGTAAATACTTCAAGTGATGGAGTATGTGGCTGTAAGCATTTATATTCTGTTTGTTCTGTTGGAAGTAAATACTTCAAGTGATGGAGTATGTGACTGTACGCATTTATATTCTGTTTGTTCTGTTGGAAATAAATACTTCAAGTGATGGAGTATGTTTGCACCGTTTATAGTTTTATTCGGTACACATTTTCGGCAGAGTTTACAGAGCAGAGCATCAGCCTGTTGCTTGTTGGATATTAAACTGCTGAAGTACCACATACCCCAGATGTCTTTTTACTTTGTTTACCCATAATTCCTGCTTTTTTGAAGCATGTTGTGCCTACTGACTGCTAATTCATCAATTTTGCAATACATTTGCTGGCCATAGGTCTGTTCTTAAAAGACAACTCTATGATTGGTTGGAATCACGTTTGTTTATGTGATGTGATTGGTTGATGTGACTAGCTGTCAAGTAATGTTGCTTATATTGTCGAAGATGGTAACTTGGTATATTGTTTTTATTACCCAGTTACTCCAAACTCTACACTGGATAACCAGCTATAGAAAACAGGGTCCCCAGATGAGAAGATTACTACTATATACACATGAAATACACATCAAAGGGATGATAAAGACTTTTGTGGAGAGCCAAGGCCAAGAGTTAAGGTCTATTCATAAAGCAAATTAATGGCTCCTAAAATTCACAAAACACAGCACACATAACCCTAAGCACTTTACACATACAACTGTTGCAAGCTAATGCCTTTCGAATAATGTACTTACTGCATTGTGCTGTAGGACTATAACACAGATGAATGGGATTCTGGCTACAAAAGCAAATATCCATCTATTCATATTCCACCCTATTATCCAGTACAGAGTTGCACAGAAATTTGCAAAGTGCTGTGCTCATTATTTATAGAAGTATAATAACCAAAACAAATTAAAACAACTAGCTATAGCTTTTCCATCTCAAATCTCTAAATTGCCCATAATGTGTAACTCCTGTTACCAAGAAGTAATCAGCAATGTGTTTGATATCTGGGTTCATTAGCTGCTACTCCTTGCTGTGTTTGATTTTTGAAGTGAAAGCAGTCATGAGTATGTTGTGCTCTCAACTGTGATACTTTGTTCACAAATTGATTAACTTTGATTTAGTTGTGACAGACAAGATTTAAACAGCTAAGTGTGACAGGACTGCACAGGGACCCACAGAAAAGGAGAGCCCCACAGAGAATAGATGGGCTCCTTTGCCGGGACCATTACTTTAAATTGCCAAAGCATGTTACAGTGTTCAGTGAATCACTGAAAACCAAACAATATATATGCACTTTACCTGGTTGGCATATCTGTCTCGCTTGGAGTGTCTGTTTTTAAATTTTCCTTTATTATGACAAGACTATAAAAGTTAAAATAGTACAACAATGTTATTTCTCAAAGATACATAGTGCATCTGTAACATTTACCCTTTAAGGGTCAGAAGCTTTGTTTGTGTTCATGGACACATGTCCAGAAATATGGACCCCACCACCAAAAAAAAAGAAGTAAAAAAAACCTTGCACTGTGGACTATTATAAGAAGCTTATGCCACTGAAGAGGGCGATAAGGGAGCAGTGGGAGTGGGAGGGGCCAGGCGGCGTCTGGCACCCGCTGAGGCAACAGGAAGCAGAATATGAAACAACTCAGGGCAACGCAAGGCAGCGATGCTGGAGGGAAGTTCTGCCAGGAGCTCAGGGCGTGACTTTCAGGGCAGGAGTTCAGGATCAGGATCAAGCTCCTGTTTGGATTCACTCTGCAGTTATCATGGGTGGAACTTCAGGCAGCTACATTCTGTCTGATCTCTCTCTGGTGTTCTGGAGGACGTCCTTTTAAATGTGGGCTGTCCAATTGCGCAGCTATGGCAACTGTGGGCATTACTGTCATCCAGCTCTGCATGGTTTCTGTCGATCACCTGCTCTGGTCCTAGGAGGGGCTATAGCGACCCCCCCGCTCTTGGAATGGCTTGCCTTTATCCATGGCTGGTGTCATGATATGCAGCTTTCTGGTTCTGTCATACGAGTGGAGTTTGTAACCCCAGCTTTGGGCATGTGTGGCATTATTGCAGAACCCCCCCCCCCCCCACACACACACACACACACACACACATGTTTGTAATTATATATTTGTGGGGACTCTCCATTCATTTCTATGGGGAAAACTCTAATTCCAACATAATGACCCTAACCCCTATGTAGCCCTAACCTTAACCATAAGTAACCAAAGAAAAGACTTTTGGCGTTTTTAGTTTTGCGATTGCAGTCACAGATCTTTGTGGGGACCTGAAAAATGGTCCCCACAACATCAAAACAACAGGTTCCTATCACATTGTGGGGGCCATTTAGTCCCCGCAATGTAATATAAACATAATCCGCACACACACACACAGTCACAACATGCTTCTGAAACCCAGAAGCCAGCCCTAATACTTCATGGTAACTCCAGCCCTAATACTTCATGGTAACTCCAGCCCTAATACTTCATGCTAACTCCTACTCACAGGTTCACGTTTGGGAAGCTCCTTCAGCAGCCAAAAGGTGAAATTCCTTAAAAATATGGCTGCAAGCATCAAGTAACAGCCTCCAGCTTCCTGCCTCCTGCCTCACCACAGTTCTGTGCCCTGACCAGAGCGCAAACATGCTCCTCCATCCATCCATCTCAAGCTTCAATGTGTTGTACCTTCTGAGATGTACAGCGTGAACCATCTGGATGATGCTCCTCACTTTCCGCTGGTTTGACTTGTGATATTTTGACTATACAGCGGCGCAATAGCCATGCACATTCAGCAGTCCTCAAACGTTGCATTTTGATGCATCACCAGGGTACTGATAGGCCATGCTATACCCTCTACAGCTGTTCAGTGAGGGCAGCATCCACCCAGTCTCACCTCCCGTAGCACAAACTTTGTCTGTGTTTAACTACATTCTCCCAAGCAAATTATGTAAACTAAACGCCCAAGTGCGTCAGACCATATTCGACTTAAGAAACATTTAATTTACAGTGGATTCATTGGAATATAAACCCATCGTAAGTTCAGGAGCATCTGGGCATCTCTCTGTCTCTCTTTTTCTATGTCTGTCTCTCCCTGTCTCTCTTTGTCTGTCTCTCTCTCTCTCCCTGTCTCTCTTTCTCTATGTCTGTCTCTCCCTGTCTCTCTTTGTCTGTCTCTCTTTCTCTGTCTGTTTCTCCCTGTCTCTCTATGTCTGTCTCTCTCACTCTTTCTCTTTGTCTGTCTCTCCCTGTCTCTCTCTCTCTATGTCTGTCTCTCCCTGTCTCTCTGTCTGTCTCTCTCTCTCTCCCTGTCTCTCTCTCTCTATGTCTGTCTGTCTCTCTCTCTATGTCTGTCTCTCCCTGTCTCTCTCTCTCTCTATGTCTGTCTCTCTTTCTCTGTCTCCCTGTCTCTCTCTCTCTCTCTATGTCTGTCTCTCCCTGTCTCTCTTTCTCTGTCTCCCTGTCTCTCTTTCTCTATGACTGTCTCTGTCTGTCTGTCTCTCTCTGTATCGCTCTCTGTCTGCTCTCTCTCTCTATGTCTGTCTCTCCCTGTCTCTCTTTCTCTGTCTCTCCCTGTCTCTCTTTCTCTATGACTGTCTCTGTCTGTCTGTCTCTCTCTGTCTGCTCTCTCTCTCTCTAGAGATATCCATTATTACCTTAAGAATAAATGGCTGATCCCGCCTAGCGCATCCTAATGTGTCTACAGGAACTTAGCAGCATTAGCCAATATAATGGGACGTTAAACATCCAGATTAATCGACTGGTGTCACTATGATGTGGAGAACAGGACACCATTCATTGTCAGCAGACATCAAGCTAATCAAACCAACAATTACGCTGAGAAATGAATTGGACCTGTCAAGATTATCAAAATACAGGCACCCAAAATCAAAGGGGAAAATACGCATTTGTTAGGCACCAAGTACCTGTTTTTAATGACATTCCTTTAGTGTGTATCCATCTGTAGAGTAATTTGCATGGTATGTTGGCGGCTAAATGATCCTGTTTAAAATGTGTCGACTCTTCCTCCCCTCAGTCACTGTGTGACCTGATGCGTGTGACAAGTCACAGCAGATTAATTTAATGTGTGCTATCATATACTCAGCAGGTCCCTAACAGTGTTACCCATTTGATTAGAGCATCTTGAGATAGGAAAGAGAAAAGAAACATGGGACACAGGAATTGGACAATGAAAGCCAGGTTTGCTGGAAATAGAGGATCATTTTCTAGTCGTAATCTGCCTTAGGCAGGAATTGAACTGACACACCAATATAGCAAATAATGAAAAAATAAAGGTGTTGTGGACGAAAATAAACTTTAATTCAAGCACAGTTATTGTCGCCTGGATATTGATAATGAGGCTGTTTAACTGATATGGTTTTAGCCTGACTGCAAGGAATGGATTAACTGATGCGGATCTGGTCAAATATGTAGTTGTATGAATTGGCAGGCAGCTAAATGTAAATATTTACTGCCACCGCTGCTTTTCGTCTGTGATGTAATTTATTTTGCAGCACTCGACACTGATGTGAGCTGTAACCCGATTGTGTCTGACTGTGTTATATTTATGATTGTATGGTTTTGTTCAATAATACACACAGGTGTGAGGTCTGCATCAATTGTCCTGTGAATAATCACTAAACGCTCCTAAAACCTAATATTTCCCTTCCCCCCCACACTCATCTTTCAGGTCCAGGTCAGTTCCCTCGCCAAGTTTTACGGCCTGCCATATTGTCTGTCCTGCTGAGCTATTTGAAAAATGTTGAATATCAACAAAGCCTTTCACTGCTGTATTGTCAACTCTTGTATGAAGCCATCTTGGTAAAATGAGATGGTCCCGGGGCTGAGGTATTTGCTGAGGCGCTCTCTAAACGGGGCTGTCCTCACAGAGCGCTCCTCACAGAGCGCTCCCACCGTCTGTGAAACCCGTTAGTTTGCTTCGCTTTTTTGTTGGTGTGGGACCATGTAACCCGAGGCAGACCATCAAGAGGAAGAGGCTCGGGGGGCGGGGAGCAGCTGCTGGAGGCTACCAGGGATGCCAAAAGGACCTTGGCCACAATGAAGAGGCTCCCGCAGCCCCTCAGGAGCACCTCAGTTGAGCCCCCGTCATGGTATATAGGGGGAGACTCATGGAGCTGTGGTGAGTTATCAGAACTGGTGCAATTGGGCCCAATATCAGGTAGCCTCTCTGTGCATGTGTCTACTAAAGGGATTAGTCGGCTGTTGTAAGATTTCATTGAAGAGTTGCACTAATATATATATATATATATATATATATATATATATTTTTTTGCTTTTATTTCCAGCACAGAGTTCTGTTTTTCTCAGTTTCTGTCGTTGGTCATTTCAGACATATGTCTCTCTTGTGGATTCAAAAACAGTGGCATGTTTGTGTATAATCATCTTCCTTAATTCGACACACGATTAGAGTTAAAACATTTAAATAAATGGCTGAGCAAATTTACTAGAATAAAGAAAGCACATATTACATAATTTCTCTTGAAGTGGTTAATATTTTTACATTCCACTTTAAGGTCTTGGCGTCTCAACGATAAACATCTGCTTCTTAAAAACACATTATAACAAAGGGAGAATGTATTATGGATATCTCTTTTTAAAGCCCGAATTTTGACATAAAATCAGGTTAATATTTAAGAAAATATTATTTAATAGCATCTCCATGAAAAATTAATGGCTAGTAAATAAATCACCCGGCTTTTGAGGTTCTTTACCTTCGTACATTAACATTGTTTTAGGGTGTAATGAGGTGATTCATCATTGTATTTTGCCACAGTACATTACCCCCGGCTCCCTTCAATCATGCTGGTATCTGAGACGCCTGCCTGTGCCCCCCCCCATCATGGTAACACACACACACCACACGCTTCGATCGGCAGGATGCCAGAGCCACAACATTACGTCTACTTGACTGTTTTTGAAAAACACAGATATAATAAAAAAAAAAAACACATATATAATTCAGGTTTTAATTAATAACATTAGTAACACGTTCTAACCATAAATTATTATTTATTTTGATCCTCGTAAAAGTCACTTGGGCGTGACCCCCCGGCAACCCCCCGGTCCTGCAGTCCACACCACATGCCCTAACACACCCGCCAAGCATTCCTGTCCGAATCATGCCTTTTCTGTGAAGGAAAATTCTGCAAATTTCACTACATTACGAAGAGTTCGACATGTTTTGCCTGGCACTGGCTTCTCACGGCTAACAAAACAGGTAGCAAAACAAAATATATGTTGCATGCACTTCTAATGTTATCCAAACACTTTGCAAAACAAATACTACTACTGATGATAATAATAATAATGGTAATAATACATTTTCTGTGGCATGTGTCAGCATTTTAGCTTGTGAAACAGTGATGCAAAGACGGCCTGCTGTGCATGTGAGAGACGACTAATTAATATGAGTTAAATATTATTGTATCATTCAGCTCTTGCCGCATAACCTAGGCCTATATGATTGGTTTTTGCGCATCATGTGCCGTCACTGACATTCACATATCGACAAATGATTCAATCACAAGTTCCACTGCGAACCTTTTTGGCTGTGAAGGTCTGTCACCTTTCTACGGAGCCATTCAGTTTCTAGAACTGAAGACCAGAAGTATTGCGACAGGAGACGGGCGCTGGCAGGGTGCCACGCCGCAGGGCACAACACTAAGGGTAATTCACAGACTCCGCTTCCGTTTGGCTTGAAAAGAAGGCCTATCTAACGTGAAGATGGGGAGACCGAGCACAGACTTGGAAATGTCACAGCTTAATGTATATAAATCTGTGCTGTTATATTCTGAACAACATACATGTGCTTTGACGAAGAGAAGTGTTTTAAACAGAATGCAGACAAAACTGAGATAAGGCAAATCCCTAAATACCTTCAAGTAATTAAAATTAACTGTCGTAGGAATTTGTTTCATTAGCCCTGGGTTAAAAATGCAGACTAGAGTAGTGATATGTCAAAACCCAATGCTGGGAGCGGGGACAGTCAGTCCTATAGACGACATAACGGCTACATGGATCTCCAACTACTGATGGGGTGCCGACTTGCCAGCCAATTTCACTTTGCCTCCTGCAGGGGGCGCTGATGGTGATACTCGCGTAAGGGCACCACATCGACTAGGACTGATACTGGGTGAGAGTAAAACTGGAACTGCTGACTGGATCCAAAGCAGGATGTGCGGAAGATAGGCTCACCTACAGTGGAATGGTTAACAGAGGAGAGTGAAGACACTGAGGAGACAGGAAGCACATCAAGTGACAAAAGCAAGAAACCAGAATGAGTAGATGATGGGCTTCAAAAAAAAAATTATGAACTGGGAGAATGATACAGGACGAACAGAAAACCAAAACTAGAAAAGTCCAATCATATTTAAAAGCAAAACTTCACTTGGTGAACTAAAGCATGAGAAGAACATTATTATGGAAACCCAAGACTAAAACTGATAATATTAACACGACTGAAACCAAATGCTAAAAATGCTAGTTGCTAAAACAGGCCCACCCCTGGTTCCTCCAGGTTACTGCAGCGTCCTTTGGTCCATGCGCTTCATCTCCAGGGCTGACAAG
This sequence comes from Cyphomyrus plagiostoma, assembly GCA_019775915.2. Taxonomy (NCBI): domain Eukaryota; kingdom Metazoa; phylum Chordata; class Actinopteri; order Osteoglossiformes; family Mormyridae; genus Cyphomyrus; species Cyphomyrus plagiostoma. The sequence continues at coordinate 7,114,879 of JABFEA020000052.1, forward strand.
ATGGCGGCAGCCATGGTCAGATAGTTGTGGTAGTAATAGTACATAGTATAAGTAATAATCTATTAAAAGAGCATCAAAGTATTGCAATTTGTTAAGCAATACAGCATGTTAAAATCAGCAGTTTTCCTCATTCTTGGAGGCAGGTGATGGCCTGGCATTCTGTCCAGCGTACACTCAGCCTTGTGCTAAGAGTTGTCTGGAAGGTTTGCTTGAAGAAGCATGAATGGAGCAAGTCTATAAGCAGTGTACATTTGTACAATTGCAACTATTCAAGCAGTACTCTTGCATAGAAATGATTCGGCTTACCTGACCCAGAAACATTGTATCTGTGATGGCGATTTAGTCTTGGTGCCTTTAAAACTTAAGTATTCAGATCAAGAGGATGCAAGTTCTTGTTGGAGCGGAATCTTAAGGGAATGAAATGTTCTGCTGGACTAACTTAATACATCTTTTGAGCATAAAGCAGCTGACAACAAGGCACTTTCTAATACTGGGCAGGGGTTCGAGATAACGGTGACTCTCAGCATCTTACAATGCTCTAAAGATATATCTAACGAAGTGTATTTGTTTTCCTACATATATTTCCCGAAAAATCTCTTAGATTGCTTAAGAGAGAGCTTCTTAAGAGCAACCTGATTGGTTGACATCGATGACTCTGGAATTGATTATTCCCTCCATGTAGCAACTGCTTGATTGCCGCAGGAGAGACTGAGATGACAACAACAAGGAGAGACAGCTAGGAGTCCCTCAGACCAACCTTACAAAAGAATGTCTTACAGAAGATGTACAGCTAAGAACGTTTCGAGAAACACATTGTAACATTAAAAGACAACTTAAGGTAGAACTTAGGAATGACGTAGCATTAAGAAGGTCTCGGGAAACTCAGCCCGAAATTGTCATTTTTATGATATTATATTCAAATGCAATGTGCAATATTGCATTTATTTATTAAGGAGACAATTTTATCAAAAGCACTGTGCAATTGAGATAGCAGGGTCAGCCAGTTCCTGGACCAACTGGGGATGATAAAATCACTCCGCCAGCCAAGGGATTTGAACCAATGACCTTCTGATCACATATACAGAGTCCTAACCCAACGTCATCCTTCTCCCATAATAACTACGTATTACATATAATAAATAATACATGTCAATTTGCCTTGTATAAATGCTCATTTTTGTCAGTATAAGTATATATATTTCTGCATCACTACAACTGTTGAGCAAATCAACATTCATGTTACTGACGACTGTTGACCGGAGATGGTGTTTGAAGCATTTGGAACGTGCTGTTCCACATGTCCTGTTCCTGACACAGTTCATACTTTGTTGGTGTTCAGGTGCCAGATGACCTTAGAACTTCTTCATCTTTTGCCTGAGGAATCTGTGATTTGCACACTGCCGATGTTTGTCAGCAAAGGCTTTCAGTGCTGCTGTCTGTGCCACCCTCTTCCTGGCACTGTGGTTTATTCCTGAGAAAGAATAACAGCACAAACCCAGCGCAGAAAGTGATGAGATGTGTTGAGTGAATATAAGCATGCTAAGCTAACTTCTCTAGATGGGGGGGGGGGGCATTGGAGATATTTTTGGAGCTGAAATAGAAATGAGAGGGAACTAAAAATGATGGAACATCAATAATGTTCTAGTCAAAGTGTCGGGTGCCAGTGTAAAACTTACCGATCACGGTGGGGGCTGGAGTGCTGTTAGGGAGAGGGGGGGGCATCACACCAACCGATCAATTGGCAAAATTTAATGTAATGTTGTATTATTATAGATTATAATATCTTAGCCCAAATATGGACATTTGATCTATGTGTTTTGTTACTAAAAAAAAAAAATTAAGATCGGCAGGGACCCCCCTAGATAACAGGGCCCAGAGATTTTCTGCCCCCCTTCTCAAATTCCGCCCCTGGACATAAGGATAGAACTGATAACAATAGAACATGAGGATCTGCACAGGCACAATGCGTAAGAGCACGAGGATCTGCACAGGCGCAATGTGTAAGAGCATGAGGATCTGCACAGGCGCAATGTGTAAGAGCACGAGGATCTGCACAGGCGCAATGTGTAAGAGCATGAGGATCTGCACAGGCGCAATGTGTAAGAGCATGAGGATCTGCACAGGCGCAATGTGTAAGAGCACGAGGATCTGCACAGGCGCAATGTGTAAGAGCACGAGGATCTGCACAGGCGCAATGAGTAAAAGCACGAGGATCTGCACAGGCGCAATGAGTAAAAGCACGAGGATCTGCACAGGCGCAATGTGTAAGAGCAGAAGGATCTGCACAGGCGCAATGAGTAAGAGCACGAGGATCTGCACAGGTGCAACGTGTAAGAGCAGGAGGATCTGCACAGACGCAATGTGTAAGAGCACGAGGATCTGCACAGGTGCAATGAGTAAGAGCACAAGGATCTGCACAGGCGCAACGTGTAAGAGCACCAGGATCTGCACAGGCGCAATGTGTAAGAGCACGAGGATCTGCACAGGTGCAACGTGTAAGAGCACGAGGATCTGCACAAACGCAACGTGTAAGAGCACGAGGATCTGCACAGGTGCAACGTGTAAGAGCACGAGGATCTGCAAAGGCGCAATGAGTAAGAGCACGAGGATCTGCACAGGTGCAACGTGTAAGAGCACGAGGATCTGCACAGGCACAATGAGTAAGAGCACGAGGATCTGCACAGGTGCAACGTGTAAGAGCACGAGGATCTGCACAGGCAAAATGAGTAAAAGCATGAGGATCTGCACAGGCGCAATGTGTAAGAGCACGAGGATCTGCACAGGTGCAATGTGTAAGAGCACGAGGATCTGCACAGGCAAAATGAGTAAGAGCACGAGGATCTGCACAGGCGCAATGTGTAAGAGCACGAGGATCTGCACAGGCAAAATGAGTAAGAGCACGAGGATCTGCACAGGCGCAACGTGTGAGAGCACGAGGATCTGAACAGGCGCAATGTGTAAGAGCACGAGGATCTGCACAGGCACAATGAGTAAGAGCACAAGGATCTGCACAGGTACAATGTGAGCCGATGTTTATGTTTAGAGCTTATGTTTGATGTTAAGTCCTTCGAAGTCATTTTCAAGTAGCGCAAAGCAGATTCACCATTTCCCTCTGCAAGGTCACCATTCCGATCTCTGGCCATGTAATCCATTATCCTGCCAACATGCTGAGTTTCACTTCATAGTTTCCACCAGACTGAGTACACGGTCCTTAATTAAATCATCAGTAATCCCACACCTCATCTTTTCACACTGAAGGTAATTAATGTTTTCGTCTGTGACGGCTGGCTCTTAATTAAATTATTCTTATTTTAATAAGACCTTTACTGACACCAGATTTTTGCCCAGTATCTTCACTATCAGGTACTCGTTAAGTGATACTAATTTGTCATTTTAACTTGAGTCTCACAGAGATCAGTCATAATAGATCTCATAATTAATCAATTTATACTTGTTTGTTTCCTTATAAAAGGTTTAATATGCTTCCTCTTGTAATTAGGAGCGCACGCACTGTTCACGGGAAATCCTCCTTTCCTGCCGTAATCGCACACATGACGTTTCACTGACGTCCATTTTAGCGCCAAAGGCATTATAACTTTTTAATCATATTACAAAATTAGCTGCGCCTCATTTATTAAACATTTCCACTTTGCATTAATTATTGATTTGGATCATATTATCTAATGAACTAATGAAGACGTGACAAACAAACATCGTTTTTTTAAAGCAGGAATATTTTAAACATGTGGAATTAAAACCAAAGTATTTTTTTCCAACAAATACAAAAGTAAAGGATTGAACATTTTCCATTGTTGCGCGTATATGAGCAATAATGAAAAATGCAATTGATGCAACAGACAGCACTAATCGAGCGTAGCAAAAATTTACCTGGAAAATGTAGACCTATATAGCTACAAAAGTTGCTGTTTTAATAACTAACATAATCTATGAGACGGATTGAAGGCAATATTGAGACACTTTCAGATTTACAGACAGATCATTTTGTATGACTCATACAATATGTTATCACAAAACATGCAGTAATATTCGGAAATATAAATAAAAACAATTAAATTATTCAATTATCATTTAATTATGAGTCAGAAAGACTATGACTATGCACTTGATTTCCCCTGATCTGTAGTAATTCATCTTCATATACTGAATAAATATTCTGTTATTGGTCTTTTATTAAGATTCCAGGACCAGAAATCTATTGTCTTAATTTTTAAATCATTAAGTTTTAAGATGTCAGTGGCTTAAAGTTTTATTTATAATAATTTTATGCTTAATTTAAAATGTAATCTAGTAGAAATTGGTTTGGACGAGATATTATTAACCATGTTATTTTTCTCTTCATTTAACGCATCACATAGTCAATGCTTTTGTGTTATTATAGATTTTACCTTGAAATGATACTGCCAAATTAAATTAAGAAAAGCCCCCGGAGAAGAATGATTTTTACAGTGTCCCTTAGCAGGTAACTGTCTAATTTTTTTTGCTTTTTAACTACTGCTAAAATAACTTTGGGTAGAATAAGAAACGCACATGAAATAAATCATACAAACGATTCAACGGTATGAACCGGAATTGAGTTTCGACGCGGATCCACCAAATTTCGACCAGGGTTCAAACACGTTTTTTTACTACCAGGTGACGTGACTCTGCGGGGACAAATGCAGTATCGCGGAGGGGGGGTCCAAACGGTCATTTTACTATGTGGCTATGTGCCTGCTATGGTCCATCGATCTATCCAACGATTCCAGTTTACTCGGTGTGGTGGGTGAAGCGGTATGGAGAACAACGCACAGGATGCCAGTCCATCGAATGGCACAGACACACCTCAAGAGCATTTTAGGTACAAAAAATCATATACATGTATATGGCTTTACACCGTGGGAGGAAACCCGCGCAAGATGAAACGCTCCAGTGTATCTGTGAAGTAAATAAACGAGATCTTTATAACCGTTTACATTTTGCATTTTGCACATACATATTGTATAAAGCCTATTTGAGTTGAGTAGATACACATATGATACATAGTAAGAATGTATTGCCTATTGCGGTCACGCATTGTCTGAGAAGGATGTGATTTAGGCCTACCTAGATTATACCATGATGTCAGCATTCTCGCCAGGGCCCCAGATCTCTCTGTAATGTAACTAAAAACAAGATTAAGTGATACTTAATGACTCTTCGCCAGTCGATGCTTACTGTAAACCAAGTCTAACAAGTAGGCCTATAGCGGTTGACCGTATTAAGGACTAACTACGGGGATCGCAGCTCATTAATGGCGACATAATATGAGAGTCGTCTGATTTATGTAATTGAGCCAATAAAAATATACGATCTGTCAATCGTTCAAAAACAGTGAAATTTTCTTACGCTGTATTTTCCCTATATTTGTTGTCATACATAGGATAGAATTTCAGAACTGCTAGAGGAAATGCATTGAGTACGTGTTAGATACTTTAATTTACACATCTGTTTCTCGGCCAATGTGAACCCGTATAATGTGAATTTTCTTTAGTTCATTTTAACCTGGAATTATTAGCATTGCCCACAAAAGATGGGTTCAGTTTCTCGCCTTGAAAAAGCTCCGAATTTACATTTACAAAAAAAAATGTAAATTGTTTGAAAAATGTTTGTTATACAGTATGACTTCTCCAAAAGCTAGGTGTATAACATGCCAATGACTAAAGCCTTTTAAAAGCGATACG
>JABFEA020000052.1:7129564-7143158 GCA_019775915.2 Cyphomyrus plagiostoma
CCGCTCAGCAAATGCAGACATACCTCACTTCCACGACCTTGCTGTGACCTAGACTATTTAAATCTTTCTCTAGAATGGAAGTTGCCAGGTACATCCTTGAGAGAAAAAAAAAGCAACAAATGGGACCATTTCTGGTGGTGTATGTTTCTACGTGCTGCTTTGTGCTTGTATGTCTGACATGGTTGGATAGTTTACCTCAAAGGCCTGACGTTATTGTTGATCTGCCTGATTGACTGAGCATTGACATCACTGCACCAATGGTCCAACCTGTTAAGCAACAATCTGAGAATACGCCTCTCTGTGTGCATGTTTTTGCTCATAATAAAGACTTGCAACATGTCTGCGTTGAGATGGTTACCTTTGCACAAGCACTGGAGGCGTGGAAGCACAATAAAATTTTAATAGGTGCACACCAGCATCTTGCACTGAGAAGTTATATTGAATTCTTTCTTTAATTTAAGTGATTCATGTGTTTCTTTCTGCTGAAACTTCAATTGCCTTGAAACATCCAAGTTTGAAACAGGCTCAGAACTGGACAGACTGAAAGAGTTCTCTGGCAAAAGGCTACTGGGGGATTATCTATCTCCCTGAGATAAGGCTTCACCCTGGTACTTGTGAGAATCTGGCCTTTGTGAGGTCACACTCTATACCAGCTGACAGACGCTTGGTCCCCTGTCCTAACTCCTACTCTTCAATAATGAATTGCAGATAATGGCAAAAAAATATTTTTCTGCATTCATATAGATTTCTAAATAAAACTTAAATGGTTGGATGTCATGTAGTGTAATACGTGTGCAGATATTAGCTTCAGTTGCAGGTGTGGCCTCACCCTATCGCCGATATGCTATATTTTACCAGAAAGCATGTCGATTTGCGTTTGTGGGTGTGAGATATGGGTGTACAATTTAAAACGAGGCATGCTCAAGGGAAAAGGTTTGGTTTTAATACTGCTAGGGACAAATCGGCCCCAACCTCACCCCCCCTGAACACATGGTACTTCTGCAGTATTGGTAGGGACATGACCCCCCCCCCCCCCCCCGCCCATAGCCAAATCTCCGCCCTTGGGCATGCTCAAAGGTCAAGCAGTGACTTGCTGTGATGGTACAGTAAGATGAATAAATGAGCTATACTTAAGTTTGTGGTGTCGACAGATATGTTTAACGGAGGGAAGGAAAAATGCATTTAAAGCAGAGAAAGAAAAAAAATCAAGAAAAAATAACTGCAATTACACAGATTTGTATAAGCTTTACCTGTGTGTTAGCTTAACTGTTTAAAGATATTTATCTGGGTAGCGAGTGTGTATTTGCTCAGAACAAAAACACAGTTTAATATTAGAACGCATGCAAATTAACAGTAACACAATAAAACTAACAAGAATCTCTTCCATTCTCCAAAAAGTGAGTGATATCTGGCTGGACGGCTAGATGATCACCGCTTTGGGTCCCGAACCTCTCCTCAGGGGCACCTCAGCCTTTTCATGAACGTTTCATCAACAGCTCAATTAAATAATTAATTAAACTTGTTTCAAAATGTCAGTGAGGCCTTGATTGGCCATACAAGGTGTGCGAGCGAAGTGAAAAATCACCAGGACGTACTGGGTGGCCGCTGCAAAGGAGAGGCTGTGAAATGGCTGCACCAACACACTTTGACAGACACAATAGTTTTACACCAACATGAAAATCATTTTATCATCATTTCTCTTTGAATACCTAAGACTTTTGCACAACACTGCATGCGTGTGTGTCGGTATCTGTGCGTCTGTGTATGTTTAACAAACTTTGAACAGGCAAATATCCATTTCTTGTGCGCTTTCTTTAAAGTTATATTCCATTTCTAGGCATTAGAATAGGAATTCATGATATTGTTTTTTTTTTGTGGTGTGGTTAGGATCTGGGAGGATCATTTTAAATATGGAATGATGCAAAGACAGAGACAATGAGAACAGGTTCATGGATGAAAGCCTTTCCTCTAACCTTTACGGAGAGGTGCGGCTGAGGCTGACTTCCAGTGCGCAGATACACATGAAATGTTACATTCCCTTAAAATCTGATATTTCACATCCGTATTTTTATAGGGAGACACGACACGAAAGATCTTGTGATGGCTTTTCTGAAGGGCTTTGATTATCAAAGTGCTCGTGCATTTACACAGTGATTAGACTTAGACAAAGCTTTACTGCTCCCTTTGGGGGGGGGAAATTCATTTGGTCCAGAGGCAGGAATACAGATGTTAACAGTAAGGGAAGCGCTATATAAAAATGTATTAAATATAATAAATAGGCACTAAAAAGAATGCTAACAGTTTAAAGCAGATATATCACAATATTGTGCAATGTAGTTTGTAATAAAAAAGAAGGCAGTACTATATGACAGTGTAAATGTTATTCTGTACCTATACTAGACAGTGGGCAATATTAATATTATACTGATCGATACCTACAGTGTAAATGTTATACTGTAGCTATACTAGACAGTGGGCATTATTAATATTATACGGATCGAGTACATCGGACATATTTATATGTATGTACAGCAGATAATACACAGATAACACAGCCCTGCCACTGCCTCACTACAGTGATGTCCAGGCCAGATTACTTATCCCATCTAGGTGAAGTTAACAGATTAGTTAGGTGACCAGTCTAGGAGGTGACGTCTATTTCTTATAAATGCATATACATTTCTCTTCACTGTGTGTGCATGTTGCCCCTGTGCTTGTGCAAGCTTCCTCTGCCCATTTGGTTTCTTGCTAGAGTTCCAAAACATACCTTTAACTAAGTGGTATCTTATTTTCCATATTGCGTGATTTCAAACTGAAGGTTAGGCCAAGGCATTGGAAGAGAAATGTCCATTTTAGCTGTGCTGCTAATAAATGTTTAGATTTACATATAACAATGTGACATTCAGGTCAATTCTAACTGTGGTAGATCTTTGGATTACCGATGCTTTGCACGCCACAGTTTCTCTCATCATACATTTGCAGTTCAAGTCCGAACACTGATGCATTGTAACCATGCAGCAGGTTCCACAGTGATGTGTCACAAATACATTCCGTCATGTGACTTAGATTAGTCATTTTAAACGACGCAGACTTTTGGCAATATGGCACTACACGCTTAAAGACAGCTTTTCGGTTTCGGTTATTTGAAACCACCATTTCAACATTAAACGACATTAAACAGACATTTGAGCCTGCACAAAATTCACCAAGGACCCCTCAGATGTGTGAATGACAGAAAGTTCAGTTGAGGTCCTGTCATATCTTGATCTGCTGACATGGTAAATTGATGAGTATGAGTTAGTTACAATGTAGATGATCGTTGACTTTTATAGGGATGAGCCAGTATGAGCCACTTCTACAAAACCAAGATTTAATTTCCATTTATGATTTTGAAATTGTACTACAGGTTTCCATTTATAAGTAAGAATGCAGAAATAAAAAAGTTAAAAAGTATAATTATATTGACAAACTGGTGGTTTTAACAAGGCAATAACCCTCATTTTATATGGATGTTATATTGATCAAAAAAGGAGATAGACGGAATTCCCTTCCATTAAAATACAAATAAAAGAATCTCCTTCACTATGATGAAAAATGGATTAACAAATGGATAAACCCCATTTAGAATTTTCTTTTGAAAATGGAATATATGTTCTCTTTGCCTCCCTCATCATGTTTTCTTTAGGCTTGGGGGGGGGGGTCATGTTACAGGATCAACCAACCTGCAGCATCCCTGAAGCTGGGGGTTAGGGGCCTTGCTCAAGGGCCCATGGACATGTGACTGTTCTGCTGAGGCGGGGGCTCAAACCAGCGACCTTATTTAGCCCGCTGAGCCACCCCCCATGTTTCAAATCAAAAATGCATGCAAGTAAATCGTCTTCTGAAAGCCACTTCGTTGCAGCTGGTGTTTAATTTTTTTCAGTATGACTTACTGACAGTCACGGACAATGGGAGTCGTCATTTAAGGATACATCTGGTGTCTATATGGAACAGCAGCCATCTCTAAGAGCTTCTCATCAGAACCTTCACCGTCTTCATCTTGCCCTTTTTAGTAGGCAAGCCAGCACCAGCCGGACATCTTTCAGGCACCTTAAAATAAGTCTAACTCTAGACGTTTCATGTTGATGGATCTGCAGTGTTAGAATGAGTGAGCCTTCCACATCCTGTGATCCGAATCCCCCTTAATCTTCAAGAAGGGCTATAGATCCATCTGTTCCAGGACCACCTCAGCTAGTTCATCCGGCCAATGACCCGCTATCCCTTAGCTCAGTGTTTACCAGTCCGTTCCTCAGGGACCCAAAGTTAGTCCACGTTTTTGCTCTCTCCCAGCCAGACAGTCTACATTTTTGCTCCTGGTAAGGAGCTGGGTGGAAGCTAAAACATGGACTGTCTGTTGGTCCCCAAGGACTGGACTGGGAAACACTGCCTTAGCTGGTTGCATGTATGTCCTGGATGCTCTTGTATTTTTAAACTCGTATTGGATTTGAATGGTTTGAATGGTTCTTAAATTCTTGCTATTAAGTTCTTAAATATTTTTTGCAATATAAAGCTCTTGCTCTGATGCTAAATTGCACTTTTTACTGGTTATTTATTGAACTGATGCCCGTTTTACTCCATGACAATGTTTGCTTATAATGTACAATCTGTCTCACCTGGCAATTCAGGCAAAAAACTTGCTAAATAAATGTTTATAAACATGTAAATGACTAATAATACTGGCTACTAATGCTTTAGTAATACCTCAGATTGTTGACGTATTTTCCATTTTTTTGCATTGCAAATTTAATATGATTCAAAGTTTTGTGACCTGTAAAGTTTTGGCTTGGATTCTTTTCACATTTGGTCATATTTGTCAGATTTATTCCAGTAGATAAAAAGTCCATCTGGTCTGAAGGAACTGACATTTTTGTATATCCTATTCCACCGGCTTCACATGAAAATAGGGAAAGAATAAAACCCTATTTACCGGCTTGAGTGGGAGAGTCCTGGCTGCCTACAGCCGGCTTACCTGGGAGGTCGGTGTCTTTTTCTGTTCCTCTCCAAAAGGCTTTACTGCTGCTGTTGGACAAGAACGATGCTCTTAGCAAAATAGTGCTGGTGTGGTTGGACCAGGGTTGGACATAAAAACAGCCCTGGACATCATCCACACCGGCCCACCACGTTCACACACACACACACACACGCACGCACGCACACGCACACTGTATGTGTCTATATGTATTAATTCAGTTTCCATTATCCTCAATATACATGTAAAATGGCTGATTAGAATATAAATACAATTTATTTACTTTTAAGATGAATTGAAAAATAATAAATAAGCTGAATCATTGTCTTACTATAACATTCATTCATAACTTCACGTTCATTCATAAACAAAATACCGCTTTGTTTGGGTGGAGATGCAGGAGCCCAGCTTTGAAATTGACGAAATAGAGTAAAATCAGGCAATAGTGTTATAGTTAGACAAAGTCACTTAATATTAGCTTCTTGTTCGTGAAACTGCTGTATTAAATCAATATCACAATACCAATATGCAAATCCCTTAATAGCCAAAAACCTTTGAGAGTGGATTCTGATTAACACTACGTTTACTAAATGTCCGTCTCACCTCAGCAGTCCGGGCCGCCCTGCTGACATCTTCACCTAAGTGTTTTGCCGGCCTACCAGAAAATAACAGATTTATTTTAACACATTTGGTAGCCTCTAGCTCAAGTGCTTGTCTTTTTCTCTCTCTCTCAACTTCTCGGCTCCTCCTTTACGTTTTGATAGTTTGTGTTTTATCGTGTTCACTATCGTTGCACACAGAAAACACGGCATCGACTCACTTGGCTAATCGCTGCAGTCAAAAACTTGAACTTGATTTTGATTGGCCAATGCTCAGCGAATACGTCACGTGTGCTGGTCGTAAGTTTAGCAGTCAGTCTCGCGGTTCGCATCAGCTTTATGCGGCCAATTAGAAAGACACAAACATGGGATTTCAACTATACAACAATAAACTTCCAAACAGAATTACTACTAAATATTATAAATAATTTAAAAACTAAATGCCTAACCCACCGGCCCACAAAGACCGCGGCCCACAGGGAATCTCCCGGTAGTCCCGATGGCCAGTATGTCCCTGGGTTGGACTTTAGCTCACGTCCCTGTGCGATGACTTAAGGTAAAATAACTGCGCCAAGAATGTAACTTTGTCTTGTCTGCCATTCAGACCAAGTAACTCATTTAGTCATTTACTAGCACTTTTTTGCCATTTTCTCAATTATATTATTTCAGTTAAATTGTGTGTAATTCATAATTCAAGTCTCCACCAGGAATTGTTATGTTATCGAAATACAGATGTAATTTCATAATCATTTAGGTTTCATTTGGTTAACATGCATATTATCTGGATATTCAACAGACCTGCTATAGTTAACATGCCCAGCTATGGTGTTGAGCCAGTTGACTCTGGACGCCCATAGTTTTGTTCTGCTACTAGTCTAACCACAGAGGTTTCTGTTCCTCTGCTCCACTGTATTCCGGCTTTTTCAACTTGCAGAGTGTGCTGTATTGTTTATATGTACAGTACAGTCTTGGGCAGACAAAGAAAATGTTTAAAGCTATTTATCTGAGTAGTAAGTATATATTTGCTCAGAAGTGAAACACATTTTAACATAGGAACGTATACAAATTAACGGCAACACAATAAAAACTAGTTCCTCGGTTACCAGTATCTTGTTGGATGCTTAGAAGCACCGTGCTTCAGCTCCTGAGTAAAGTTTCTTGAACAAAGAAATCAGCAGCTGTTTCTGTGTCAGTTCTGTGTGACTGAAAATGCAGTAAAAATTCGACGTCTCTGTCCCTGATTTATAAACATAATATCACGTTTCTAGAAATTCATGAAATCATTTAATATTTTCCATGTCCTCTATTTGTGGTACATATGCAGGTCAAAGATACACTCTGACAGAGTTTATATTATAAATATGAATTCCATTCTAAATTAGACTTTCATGCCACAGATATCCTTGAAGTTGTGGAGAACCTGTGTGTCTCATCTCCACCACTTATCATTGTTTTTATTGGAATGTAAGCATGTTTATGTACCGAACACCTTTGTTCCTCAAGAAATATGTCTACAAGGCTTACTCCAAAGCCCTGTTGCATTCCGGAGATGCACACTCTCAGCCCTTAGTGGGATCCATTAGTTATTTCTGAATGCTCCATGCAGAGTGGAAGGGGCATTGATGGCATTGGAAAGTGTTGAGGATTAGCGGTAGATATTGGAGCTGACCAATCGAAAGCATGAAGGCAATCTTAGTTTTTTCCTTTTTCGCCATTTTTTTCCTGTTGAGTGTTTCCTACTTCAAACAACCTTGAATTGTTTGCCTTTACATTTCAGAGTATCTTTTGGGTCAGTATGCCTGCAGTGCTTTTCCGGGGAATTCTGGGAATCACTGCTTAATGACTTTGAGTGGTTTGATGGGCGGCACTGTCGCCTTACGGCCCCTTAATGGGCGGCACTGTCGCCTTACGGCCCTGGGGGCCTGGAGCTTTGAATTCTTACTGCGTCCCTATTTTGCACAGACTTTCTCTGCTTTCCTACCACTGGAACCTGTGTTTCGGCATATAATTGGTGTTTCTATATGAGTTGTCAGGAATGGGAGCCCTCTGACTGACCGGTATTGCATACTGACTGTCACCTGAAATAGGCTCTAAGCTCACAGTGACCCCCCCACTGGAAAAGCAGTTGAATGGTGACGAACTTGCTTCCACCTTTTCTCTGTTTGGCTGTCCGCACCGTGATTTTTGCCTGGTTTAACATCTGAAATACCCAGTAGTCTCCCCCATCACCCAGCAAACAGCCGGTACTTATCCAGAAATTACCATTTCCTTGAACCCCTTCATTCCACCCCCATTCCATCTTCACCCATCCGAGATCCCACACCCTCTCGGCGCATTATCATGACTGAGCCCCACATATCAGCTCATGCAGGGGGTCTTCAGGCTTTAGCTGCAAGTTCTGACACCAGTCACAGGGTATATGGGTGAGCGCCATTGTCATGCTAACCAGAATGAGCTCTTGTCTCATCCCGAGTTCCCTCTCTGTCTCGCTCCACTGCTCTCCTGCTCTCCATTTTTATCTGTCCCTCAAGTCCAAGTTAATCCGAGTGCAGAGAGTTCCCTGGCCCCGGGGCGGCCAATGAGTGCGCTTCTCTACTGGGAGTCAGCCCGGCTCTCCTCTTGCCATGCCCAATGGGGGCCATTTCATATTCAAATGCTCCAATCAGGCCTCGTATCCACGGGGTTCCGTTTATGATCATCAGGTCAAAAGGTCAAGATGCTGCTTTACAAGGCAAAGCAAATGGAGACATATAGATTTTTAATGTGTTAGTATATGTGTACCAGTAAGGTGAAGCAAACTCTAGATGTCCCCTTTCCATATAATCTCAGACATGATCATATATTAATCATTTCCATAAACTGTATATAACTGAATCAGTGCTTAAGTTGTACTCTCTCAGGTGCTGGAGCTCAGGAAGATCACAGAGACCTACTGCGACCATCATTATTGTATCGGTATGTGGAGCTCAGTGACTTTGAATGGTGTCACGCACACACAAATCAGTCTTTAACAATCACAATGCGCTCTTAGTCACTTAAACATAACCATGCGATATTTTCTATGGACGCCTGTCACATCAAACTGTGAGACAGACTTGCCTACTTGATGACTTTAATGGCGCAGAAGGTCGGCGGAATTTCAGCTATTTCATTGGCCAAAAACACGGTGTTTCTGCGCAGGTCGGGTTGTCCCTTTCAAATCAAATTCAGGTAAGCTAGACATACTAATTTAGGCAGATGTACGTCAAAAAAAAAATAATACAACTCAATTTTATAAATATACATTTCTTTAGCTAAACGTTGGAATGCTTACAAGTTGAATATTATAATATTAAATGTAATTATACTGGGTGTAGCGCGTGGACTGACCACAGCTGAACTCTGGGAAACTCCAGCACAAATTAAGCACTGAACTGTAAGATACAATATATACACTGTAATCCTAAACATTTTCTGTAGTTGCAAATTTCAATAAAATATATCTCTATTTATCCTGCGTCCCAAGCCTTAAATTAACCTGCTAAGCTGATGCTTGGAAAGTGATCCTGAAAAAAATGCGTTTTTAACAGTTTTCGACAGGTGCACCGTTTTGTGAAACACAGTCATTACATAAGTACAAAATTAATGGAGTGACTTGATTAAAATATGAGTAGCCTGTAAAGCTTTGCATTACTGTTTCACTTTGCATTACACGTGCAGCACAAACACACCGAACAGAAGCTAAAATGCCTTCATAGCCGCAGCGGGAAAGCCCATCTACGTTTCCCTTTGTTGTCAGAGTTCTCACTCATTGTCCACCTTCAATTTAAGCTCCTGTTGACCTAAGACTTAAGTTGCATCGATCAGCGTTTTCAGAATCTCACGTTTTTTTCCTCTCCATGCCGTTGTGTTTAGCTAGCAAGAGATGCGCACCTTTACGGAGGAATCAGTCCTCACTAAAGTCGCCACTTCCGATCTTATGAAATAAGGGAGGCCACCCCCACCTCACTGGGTCCATGACAATACAATTTGTGGGAGGGGGGATCGATAATGGAAAATACAAGTTCAATTGTGTCCTATATTGATTCAGAGCAAGACAAAATTTCTTTATTTTATTAAATAAAGAATATGTGTAATATATGGGGCAGGTGAAAACTCTAATTCTCATACTTCCCAAAAGACTTAATTGTTTGACTACTGAATATTGACATGTTCCTTTTGCGCAACAAAAAACAACTAGACAAAAAAAATAAACATTCTTATGTACCGTATGTGTGTAGGATTAGTTACAATAAACAAGAACAGTCCTTACAGATCAAAGTATTTTTAACTCTTGACTCTTTCATTTGACAATACACCAATTCCTTATCCACGAACAAATAAGGAATAGTGGCAAAAAAGTGAGTGTAACTTGCCTCATGGCTGAACTCATGTTCTCAATGGTTAAATATGTGTCCATCATCTTTGTGCCAAGAATGCACAAGAGTGAGCATCATTAGAGAGAGCAGGATAAACGATGCCTGACTTCGTGGCTTTAAAAACGCGTCATATTCCAATTAACTATCCAATCAACAACTATACAGAACGCGATAAAAAATACGTTGAAGTCCATTAGTTTAGTGAGGCAGAAAATGTTTTGCTTCACTGAAGTTACATTCATCAACCAAAGGGTGGTGCTGTTTTGCAGTATACTTTGTCTGACATTTTTTAACAGAATCACTATTTTGGATTAACATAGGCCTACATTGGAATTAAAACAATATTTTATGTAAAATTAATTGATTTTCCCCGCTTTTGGTGAAACTCCTGTTGTTTAAAGAAGCCACCCCTGGTGTATTTGACCTGTAACCACGTATCCTATTTAGGGTTGCCAAGGGCCCAGAGCCCATCCTGGTGGCTACCCAGGACAAATTCACAATGTGTTCATTCATCGTACCACCATATCAATTAAGGAGTTTTAAGTTTAATTCATTTTTTAATGTTTTACATAAAGTTGAATAAAGTGAATTAAGACAGTTGTCACCTACCCCAAAAATACAGTGACGCATCCGTATCTGCTAACTGTGGAGAAGGTAAAACAGATAGGGAATGGACAGGGAAGTCAGCCTAAGTGAGCTGTTTGAACCAGTACAGCTGAAAACTGGGCCCTGGGGTCCGATGGGGATGGAAGAGAAAGACAGCAGCCCATTAGTGAATCAGTCAACCAGAAAGCTTCCTGAATCTCAGTGCCATCCATGGTAACATGGAAAAGTCTCTAGGCTACACTTCAACCTAAGCTAAACTATAAAAAATAGCCACGTGTTTTGTCTAAGAGTTTTATCAGTCAGCCATATTCAGCAGTTTGCACATGCAGAAGTGCAGTATTAAACTAAAACAGACTATTTATATTGAATGTAATTCACAGTATATTCAGCTGTATACTGTTATAATATTGTAGCTTTAGGATCTCTATCCACTTTGGGAGTGACCTAATTTTTACTGTATTTAAGGGCGTCATAATCATATTCAGCTGTGATTTCATGCTGCATGCTAGATCACACACTTGATTTTCACTTCTGTGCCCTTTCCAGTCCTGTTGACACCGGACTGCTCTTTAGACATACAGAACTTACTACCAGTGCTAAATAATAAACGTCATTATATTCTTCACACTTCTGTTCCAGCAGGTGTATTTTGCAGCAAAACATCTGAAATGCACGTGGCTTTCAAAAAGGGTAAAGGAGGTGATCCGTGTTGGACTCAAACCCATAACCTTCAAAATACAAGTTATTACTCTCTAACATGTTGCCTGCAATAGACAATATCACACATGACAGGATAACGTTACGCCCCTGAAAAATGGAGAGAAATAATCAAAAAGAGAGAGCGATGTTTCCTCAGGGAGAGCATTTACTCCGATGTTTGTCAAACACATACACACGTCATAAACAAAACATTTGTTGTGGGACACATACATTATCGAACCCTATTTAAAATTCAACTATATATATGTAGAACTATTGAAGAAGTAATACACCAAATGCACAAACTGCACAAAATTGATTTACAATTTACAGAACATTTAAAAGTTACCATGCGAACAATATGAAAAACAACGAAGTAAAACATATTTACGTATGTGCACGTGTTCTTAAAATATCTGCAGCGCGGTACACAGAAATGAGTAAACCCAAGAAACGTTGCCTCGCTTAAACGCAAATGATTACCGTATCCTGTAAAGCTTCATTTAAAGTTACTTGAATGCTACATATAACTTCGCGAAACTCTACGTTACATTAGAAAATTATTAGAAATCGATTGACAGTGCAAAACCCCATCGACATCTGAAAATGGGTAAAAAAAAAAATCACAGAAACAGGTCACAGATAACAAAAAAACAGTTCTATTTAAACAATAAAGAATAACGCAAACAATAAATTAATTAAAAGTTTTAACCCATCTTTAACTCCTTTCGACACAATAATAGTAATAAAATATTTTTACTGGTTTTAAACACATCTCGTGAATTGTTTCTCGTAACCATATGATCCTTTTCATTTTATCACAGACTCTTTTAATTGTCTTAGAACAGACCACAAATTCACTGGCTTTTTAAACTTGTAACAGACCCATAAAAATTTAAGTTTTAACTTTTCACAATGCCACCATATGATAGTGAACATTTTTTTTTACTAAACCCTTTAATGCTAAATATTGATTACAAGGCTAGAGCAGCAAGACCAGCTTAATATTTAATTGTGCAAATGTTTGACATAAAGCTCAGGTTCCGATTCCTTAGTGAGAAACACTGTGTCCAGCAGTCATGTGCTTGACTACACTCTTAGAAAAAAGGGTAAAAATTTATACCTTTGCTTGTCACTGGTGCTGTACCCTCAAGGGTCTGCCGGTTGTACCCTTAGCTCCAGGTAAATGCGGCCTTTAAGGTACAGAAATGGACTCTGAGGAACATTTCTGTACCATTGATGGTACAATATTAATGCTGTTTGTACCTTTGGGATGTTTCTAAGAATCTATTCCTGTACCTTAAGACAGTGAGTGAGAGGGAAAAGCAAAGGCTCACATTTTTACCCTTTTTTTCTGATGTTGTATGGTGAGCCAATAAGAATAAAAAATGTAGCAGAATTGCACAGGTTCTGGGACAACGGGGTCCCACATGTTTGGGCACTTTAACAAAAAGCCCCTTTGCCTTCTGGATGCCTCCGAACAGCGAACAAGTCGGCAGCGGCAAGTACTACTAGTAACGGCCCTTATTGGGAGTTGTGGGAGAGCAGGGTTAGCTTGTGCGTGTGAGAGTGTGTCTGTGTGTGGTTGATTTGGTGGGGGTAGGGTGGAGGTTGTTAAATAGAGACGAGGGGTGCTGCTCAGTCCAGCAGAAGGGATGAGAAGGAGAGCAGGAGAGTGCGCTGTACGCCCTTCATTCCGAGCCCTTGCATGCACCTTTCCCGCAGACCCAGCAAGCCCCTCGCATGCTTGTAAACTGCACGCGGCTCCATGCGTCTTTTCCGTGGCCTGGTCGCAGTGGCGAGGGCCACTGGCATAACATCGATGCAGCGGATGCATTTCAGTTTGGCGGACAGTCACTTTAGAATGACTTGAATTCTGAGGTGCTGTAGCTGGGAGTCCATTGGGCCCATTCTAAATTACTAATGCACTAGGTTTATATTATGTTATTTCTGTTTTAATACTATTCTTAGTACTGTATAAATTAAATAAAAAAATACAGCAATAATAATAGTAATAGTAATACATGTAAGGGTCTTTGTAAGTTCACTTGTTCTGAACCCTTAAATTTGTCAAAGGATGTTTGGTATATAAATTATAGTCACATTTTGGAAATTAATAAAATACTTAATACTCTGCAATTCACTAACCTTCTTGCCCCTGTTCCACTGTGCCGGGCCGGCCGCCCCCCCCCCAGCAGAAAACACAACTAAACATCACAAAGGAGACAACAAACAAAAACAAAAAGCACGCCCGGGGAAGAGCGGACGAAACGCCACAACTGGTG
>JABFEA020000052.1:7165301-7181174 GCA_019775915.2 Cyphomyrus plagiostoma
CCCGCCCCCCCCCCCCCCCCCCCCCCCGCGCCCGCCCCCCCCCCGCCCCCCCCCCCCCCCCCCCCCCCCCCCCCCCCCCCCCCAAAGCAGGCGGCTCCACACAGGTCCTCTGCAAAACCCCCCAGCACTTAATTGGCCATGTAATGAGCTTCTACTGAATGGGATTACTTCTGTGGAGCCACTCGAGAGCCCTATGCATTTCGTGTACCTCCCCCAAATCCTGATCTCCAAAGAATACACAAGAGTGCTGTCTTGACACCAAAAAAAAATAAAAAAAATCTAGTGTGTTCGGTTCACGTTTGATTTCCGTGCCCTGCTTTGTCTCATCACTCCTCACCAGGATTCCGAGCACTAGGGATTCCCACCCCTGCTAGGAGTTACACTTCATACTGAAGTCAGGAGGGTAATGCATGGCTTTTCAAATCGTCCATTGTGTTTATTTCGAAAAATCATCATTTACATCTACAGTCATCCCTCTGTATCCACAGGGCGTTGGTTCCAGGAGAAAATTCAAAGATGCTCAAATCCATGATATAAAATGCTACAGTATGTGCATATAGCAGACACATATTCTCCCATATACTATAAATCATCTGTATTACGTATAATACCTTATTCAGTGTAAATCCTATGTAAATATACTGTATTGTTTAGGGAATAATGACAAGGATGAAAGTCTACAGGTAGCCATTTTTTCACAGAAATAAATGTGAATGAATAAAATATGAGGTTTGGTGCGTGATTAACATCAGTTATTTTGCCTGGATTTACCCATAATGCCCAGCATGCAGAAAATTGGTTTTGGAACTTCCTGATTTTTTTTTTCCAAGTACCATGGATCTGTGGTTAGTTGAATCCACAGATGTGGAACCCAGGGATGCAGAGGGCCAACTGTACCTTTTTAGCAAACATTTTCGTCCACAGCGACACAAAAGTGAGGCAAATAGCACATTATAAACATTTGGCTGCCAAGTCAACTTGGCATAAAGTGCAGCCAGGCTGATCTTCCATTGAACGTTGAGATACAAGTGTAGCAGTTTTTCAGAAAAAGCCACACAACATCTTCTAATAGAGAATAAGAACCAAATATGACAATTATTGAAAATCAACAGAAAGTGCTGATCAGAACAAATATGTATGTGAGGACACTTGGGAAAAAACATTCACTAACCCACACAGCTTTCCACACAGCTATTACAATACAGATAACTGGTGAATGCCTGCTTGTGATGCTTATGGTAAAATATTATCTCCCACGATCCCTCAGTGGGTGGCTGACAAATAGGCCACCGTTGTCATCTTGCCTTGCAGGGCCCGGGGTTAATGACCACCACCTCGGGAGTTTAATTCTTGCAGATGTGGGCGGGACTTTAACGTGCCTATCAAAATGGCTTGACCTCTGAGCCCTGGCCAATTGTGCGGTAGCGCATTCCAGGTGCCTCTCTGTGGCAACGAGGCATCTCAGTGGGTGTCAGAGACACCGATGGTCATCCTTCTTCCTCATCTCCTCTAGCTCTTTTCTCACATTTCACCCGCATTAAGACCTTTTCACACCAGCTCTCTCCCAGCATTTTAGCGTTTTCCTTTTCCCACACAGTACATGTTTCAAATACGTCCCCCACAGCTGAACTGAAGGACAGCAGCTTTCACACAATCCTTATATTCTTTTCTATAATTCACATGCACCTGAAATAAAAACACCCTTAGGCTTAACAGACACGAGCCAGGTGACTGGCAATGAGAGAATTCATCTCAAAGAACAATGGCAATGTTCCTTAGAGAGAAGGACAGATTGGAGAGTTACCTGCGATGAAAAGATGAAATTAAATATTTCCATCCTGGTATTCCTTGTGTTAGATGAAGAAAAAGTTGGGAATTTAAAGCAAGAAACAGTAAAAACCATTAAGGGCGACGTTTTGTGGGAGCGGAAAAACACCAGGGTGGAATTCAGCAGACTGGTCTCTCCTTAAAGATTTACCCCCAAGCAGCCGCTGCCCACCCTGCCCACAGGTCTCTCAACTTTACCCACTTTTCTTAAATTTTGAGAGCGGATGCATTGTGTTGCGTAAAAAACTTATTCTTGTAGCTTGCGGCTGCCAAAGCATAAGTGAAAAAGTCAAAACAATGCAGTGAAAATACACTTTTAAAATGCTTCACTTGCCGCTGCCTTGGACAAAAACAGAACTTCCCTGTATTTTCCTCAGAAAACAGGGCTGTGTAGCTTAAATGAAAAGGTGCGACATTTTTTCTAGGGCGATGCGTTTGGTCTGGAGAGCCACACAGGACCGTGCTACTAGTCTGGCAGCATATCTGGCTGTTCTGTGTACAGGCTGTATGGTCCCGTGCAGCTGGGATGCATTTACCCGTAACCCTGCAGACCGTGGCTTATTTCATATGTTTTCCCCTAGAGGGAAGTACAAGATGAAACCTTGAAACTTTTAAATCTGCTCGACTCCAGTTAACTTCATATATAGTGGCATTTGCACACTCGGGACAACGGCAGCCAAGAACTGGTCAGCTAACTGAACCATACTGATCAATTGAAGCATTATTTTGAAATTTGATTAGATGCAGCTGAAGGATCCCATTCATCTTCTTCATCCAGCAGGAACATCAAGCACAGACATAAAAAAACATCTGTTGTAAGCTTGAATTTGTCTTGAAAACCCTCCAGGTTTATTTGAAGTAGGAATGTGATCGTTAAAATCATGCAAGCTTGTGTCTTAAGTTTTTGATCCAAAACAATTCTCGATTGTTGGGTCCATTGTTTTTGGTTTGATACGCACAATGAAACCAAAGAATACATTTCTCTCCACGGAGGGAACCGAAATTCACAAGTAGATCTTCAACATAGAAAGATATTATGCTAAATGGTTGTTCTGGTTAATGCTAGTTAAAGTCATAATCTGGAGTTTAGGAACTTTTTGGATTCCCAATGAATTAGGCTTTAAGGCTGCACCAGCACTAAAGAG
The DNA here is from genome assembly GCA_019775915.2 of Cyphomyrus plagiostoma. NCBI lineage: Eukaryota > Metazoa > Chordata > Actinopteri > Osteoglossiformes > Mormyridae > Cyphomyrus > Cyphomyrus plagiostoma. The sequence goes on from JABFEA020000052.1 coordinate 7,168,274, forward strand.
AGCAGTTCATTAGACTGTCGCCTCTGTTACACCAAAGCCTTTGGTTTACAACGGCTGCTAACTGTGTTTGTAGTTTTAATAATAAACAATTTCAAAACAGACTCTGTTTTCCATACAGTACTGAAATTCCATGGAATCGTAAAGTCAAAACCAAGGTTTGTACCAAACTATGAATTTTGTTACACCTCCATCCTAGGTAATGTGGCTAACTGATGCCCTGGGAGTGTCTATGTACCCTGCAATGTATGTCACTGCCGCTACTGGCTGCTTGATTGGCTGAAATTGGCAAAGTGAAATTGGCTGGCAAGACGACACCCGCCTATGTAGCCCATAGCATTGACCAGCCCTTGTGTTTCTCACAACAGTGACATCACAGTAACAATGACGGCAACATGGCATTAATATAAATGGTTATTAGGACTTATTTCTAATAAAACTACTGCTGTAGTATCGCTTCATTTATGTTGAAAGTATTAAGTATTTGCTCAATAATGTAAATGTAAATATGATTGATAATCTTTCCAAATAAAAGCAGCGCACAATTACAAACCCATTACCAAGAAGGAGTTCAGATCTTTCATCCGCTAAACTTGTGAATTAGGTGCAAGCAAAACTAAATTCCCTACAGGCTGCAGTCTGAGTTCACCGCAGCACCAAATTGTGCCTTTTTCTCATTCATTATTAGTATCAGTCATACAAGGAACGCCGACGAATAATTTGGAAAATAGAAAAAAAAAAAAACGGAAAAGTCTAAATCTACTGCTATTGCCCTGATCTTTTGCATATTATTTCCCACATTTATCTCACCTACTACTGGTCTGTGTGTTATTTCAGAATGACAAAGAACTGAGAAAATGATACAGAAACACCATCAAACACTATCAAACACCAGAACAAGAAGCTCAGTTGAATGTGCTTTATTTACATTCGTTAGGAAATAGCACAGAGCATAGGGGATTCATGAACTTCAAAACACACACACACACACACACACGTCAAATCCTGAAACTTAATTCTCATTATCAAAGTTTCTCAAAATTCCTTTTCTTTTTCGGTTATTTCCTCATCAATAATTTGACAAATACCCCATTTTTAACTTTGGCCGTTTTATTCTGCCTACCCCCCCCCCAACCCCCACTACCATTTTGAATCCAGTTATTGATTGCCTGTCCCGCTTCACTTGGAAAAGGTTGATAAAAGGAGGTTTTCACTTTCTCTATTCGAAGTGACAGCTCCCTGACATGAATAATGGAAACTCTCCTTTCACAAGCAAATCAGCCCAATTCAGCCTACCCCTCCGGTCTGAATGGAAAAGTCACAGTTCCGCCCTACTCATTCCAGTCGCTTCACAAGCCTCCAAAGTTAGCAGGACACTTCTAAGGGACAACATTGTTCTTTGTCAACCGCTTTCCCCCCCAAAACCATTAAATAGATAAATACATATATACACAAACAAAAGGAACTACAATGGGCCGCCATATTCATTTGGTTTTAATGCGTAATCCACCTTTTTTCTTATTGACTTTCGTCTTCATTTGTTTGCGCACGGCGCAGTGTACATGCAGAGTAATGCGATTATAATGACTGGGATAGTGGATACGGCATTTCTCTTGTTTCAGGAAACATCTGTTTTTCCCAGTAGAGCTAATGGTGTGATGCTTGGGATGCACTGAAAAATTTATGTCAAGCATGAGCAACAACGTATTTATACTTAATGGAAAAAGTGAATGAATTTACATGATCTCTCAGAGGAATGACCAGTTTAAGTATGTCATATTATAACCCTTATTTATATTCACATGTTTACCATTGTGGATTTAATATGTCTTTATTATTATTTTGAGTCATTAGAGTATCTCCCCCACCCCTGGAAATGCAATCAGTTACCCTGCTGTCACAGGAAGGGCTGCGTACTCTATACTGACCCTAATAATAACATAGCCACTGACATTTCCCTACAAGCACAGATGCTTGTCTATTGCCACCAGTTTTTAAAAGCATCTCAACAAGGTCTGTGTTAGGCTTTCAATGCCGCTGGGTTAAAACATTTGAGCGCGACGTTGAGTTGCTTTTAGTCCACTGGCATAGATTCACACCTGTAACCCGGTACATTAGGCTACCAAATCACTGCCGCTTGTTGTGAAGTCCCCGGCGACTTGTGTGCGGCTGAACTGAGTTCTGGTGTGTGCAGCCGCAAGGCATTCTGGGACGGCACGGTGAGTGTCGGAAGTCAGACGGAGCTGGGCCCACATTCAAAACAGCACTACATAAAGCATTGAGCAAAGGAAGCAGAATGCTGTTCCTCCTTGTACCCACGGTGGCCTGACCACACAAGAAACACCACTGTTGGTGTATATAGGCCAAGAAATCATAATTCCCAATTCTGTAGTTTCACAGTCTGTCCAGAAGCACCTCCCAAGATATAATAAACAGTTTGCTGGGCCATCAACTTAAAAATAGAGCTCTTCAAGTTTCAGCTGTCGATAACAATATGCCGTGAATATTCTTGTGAGGGCTGAAATACATGAAATATCTTGATTGATAATTCATCAATGTTACATATTGATTTATGTTCATAGGCTGCAAGTGTAACGACCTACATCTTGATAATGAACATATTTAATAATCATTTACAGTATTTATGTATGTGGAATTTTGGCAGTAATATGTCAACTGATAAAGTTTAATGCTTTTGGCCTTTGAGAGCATCAGGTAACATTGTGTGAGGTTATTAATGACGTAATTAGATGCAGTTAGTTAGGGGAAGATGGAGCCTCGTGGTCTTTTGACCTGAGTCTGCGGCAATCACGCTCTGTACTTTTTTAGTAATGCAGGTATCTGTCGACTTGTGTCTGCGTTTGCGACTGATACTACATTGACTCAAGTCGATTCGGGCGCCTCTCAGTAGCTGTAGAGGAGAGGCAAGACATTAAATACGGTTGTGTGACAGTACTCTACAGCAAATTCTAAAGTGAATTTAAAATCACAACGCTTTATAATAGAGAGGTTAAACTTAATTTTAAAGCATAAATTGCAGTTTGAAATCAAAATATGCACCTGGCACCAAACAATGGGAGTTGAGAAAGAAAATTGAACCTGAAGCTGCAGCAAAATATTTTATTGTAAAGTACATTTCTTTTTGTGCAATGAAACAACAGAGTACAGATGCTGTATCTACATCATATACGCTCATTGTAGCCATCGATGACATATACATGACTTCATACATACTGTGCTACTAGTTATGGACAGTGAGTCATTGTTCGGCTGGCAGTGCTGCCCAGCCTCCTGCACCCATTACACCAAGCCATACATCCACTAACCCTAATTACATCCGCTTTCAGATGTGGCACGATCAGCGTTTATTATTCACTATGGACCTCGGACATGAATGCGGTCGGACGTGATTCGGTAGGACCGAAGCCGACAGATAGCCGTGTTTGAAGACATTAAAGAGAGTCGGGGTCTACAGCAGATCATTTCAATGACCCTTCAGTCTATGGCTCTGCTCACCTGTTTGTGCGCCATTGACTTCCATGCCCTCTATACATTCTCTCCCTTTATGGAAGGTTTAGGAAACACTTTTCATATGAACTGCAATGCAAAAAAAAAACCTGGCACAAGCGGTTGAAAAATCAACTTATTTAAGATTATGCTTTTATTCACTTCTAATTACTAGACATCAAAATACATCAGTGTTTGGGGGAAAGCAGACAAACTAAACTGGTTACAGGGTCCCATTGATGTTTGTGCTGATGTCAGCATGCCAACGTGTACAAAACATTATACACTAAACATCTTTCTACCTCAAGATAATGCCGATTGTGAAAGTGAAGACATATCATGTCCAACTCCCAGACACAGATTTGGGGTGAGTCCCCTATTCATTCTTCCTCATGCCCCCCCCAACCCTAAAAAGCATCCACACCCTTCTGTGAATGTGCACTTGTTCCTGGTTTCAATTCGCCATTCAGTCCCCACTAAGAAGACAAGCCCTGATCACAATATTGTCAGGACTCTGTTGGTTTTCTGGTTCAAATCCTTGTTCACGCTGTTTGCTGAGTACTTATCTGCTGTGACAACCTTCAGACAAACAGAGCACCCCTCAAAGAGGTCTTCCACAAGCAGATTCTTCCTGCTGGGCAGTCACGAAGCAAGCCTTTCACTCCCTCTGTCAAGCACAGGCGGGGCCAGTGAGCCTGCCCTGGGGAGCCGCTTTCTTGGAAGATGGAAGCAGGCCAGTGCTTTGCACCTTAGGCCAGGCCATCAGGACATGGCCAGTGAGGACACACACCTGTCCTCTCACCTCCGCTCCAGCCTAATGGAAAACCCAAAGTGGAAAAGCGAGGAAGTACAACTTTCCCAGCATTTAACTAAGGACAAAGACTTCTAGTAGAGTTCACATACAGTAATTACACAATCATGCATGGTTCTTAATCTGACATAACTCTGTAAAATATGTATGAATAAGTTTGAAACTGAAGTCAAGCTACATAATAGAAATGTTTCTCTGAAGGTAAGACACAGAGTAAGGTGCATTTCCATCGTATCTGGTACCACACTTTCGGTACGGTACTTTCGGTACTTTTCCTTTTCCATTGACTTCTGGTTATGTACCAGTACTAAAAGTTCTAGTACCTAAAGTGCCAAACCAGCCGGGGCTAACTTGGTACTTTGGGGTGGGACTTGAAATGCTTTTTTTGTTGATTAGTTAAGCAAGTAGCCTGCCTCAGAAACACATTATAACTGCCGTTCTACAAAAAGTTGTGAATTAAGAAAACAACAATAAAGAAATAAAGAAAAATGGAAACAATAATGATGGATGCGTGGACAAATGAAAGACCCAAGCTTAAATAGCGATCTGGTCAGATAAACAGATACATCAAGATCAGAACGTTATGAGAAGAAAAGTATTTTGTATAATATACTAGGACAGCATAGTATTGTGTTGTTGTAATAAATATTGGGGTATTTATAAAGCAAAAACATATGTTTTTCACAAACCCATCTAGGGGTGATTTAAACAGCAAGTATGAAAATGATTATGATTGCCTCGGAGAACACATGCAACTCTCATTCAAAAGTAGGCTTTAAACCAATTTTTAAACATGTACTTCATAATTGGGAACAGGAATATAATCATTAATATAATCATTGCAAAATTTGCTGCGTTTTTTTTTCCCCCTATAACAGAGAAAAAATGTTATACTGCAACTTAAACTCCCTGTGCTATAATGTTCATACAGAATTGAAGGTAAGAAAAAGGTAGATCTTAATCTATCTGACTAGCGACGTAAGAATTTCATGTGCAAATCATGCGATGTTGGTATTGATATCTCATATCGTCCAGCCCTGTAAGATACTACAGTCATTTTTCAGTACAAAATACCCCGCTTTGTGTTGTGGTGTCATTCGGCGCCGGTACCGTTTTTTACGCCAGTGGAGAACCAACAACTTGAAGTACCATACTTTTGGTACTTTTTTGAAGTACCAAAAGAATGGTACCTGGTGCTGTGGAAAAGCGTCCTAAGCGACCAGAAGTGAAGTTCCTGCACCTGGAACCCAAGCAAAAATATCTTGCCAAAGCCTCTTGAAGTGCTGCGTCCTGTCCTCGTCACCGCCTCTTCCCTGCGAATCGCTGTAGCGTGCCATTAGACAAAATACGAAAAAGACGGCGCAATTAATTTAATCAGCATTCACAAACCATTTACCCAAGCTGTGCATCGCCTGAGGCCCGGAGCTTCGTCCCAAACAGAAGGCGAGTTGTTTTGGGAGCGCTGCAGACGGGCCGCCCCGCTCGGCTGTCAGCCTGGTGTCGAGCTGTGCTCACTTGAGCATCTTCAGCACGCTGCCTTCCTGCGCCCTTTCACTGCACCAGGGCAGGAAGTGCCTGCCCCATGGAAGATGCAATCTCCTCTTCACTGTACCAATTCATGCCGGTGCCAGATGTACAAAGACATCTGCCTGTATCTCAATCGGTGTTCAATTTTGGTTCAGTCGATTTCATGAAGCAGATAACTCCCCTACCCACAATGTGACTTGAAGCTCTCTCTCTCTATTTCACCATCACATAATTCAGGGCTGATTCTTTTCCCTGCAGAAGAAGCGAGTTTAATTGAGATCTGCATTTAGAGCTGATCTGGTACAATTATACAATTAAAGTGGAATTGAATCAATATGTGTGCCTCCGTTTTCACCAATCTGCCCAGAGTTAAACTCTGGATTTCTTTTCAGGGGATGCAAATCTTACTTATTTAGTTGAAAATTGTGCATAATTGCACATTTTCATATCGGCACCTTTCAACGGCGGGGGGGTTCTGCTAGTTAAATCACATTAGCCCCCCAGAGGCACTTGGGAGTATTTTCTGCCGGGAACCAATTTAGAAACATGTTACACCTGGCCTATCAAATACGAACCGGCTGATACTGATTTAGTGCCATTCCAGTGTTGGGTTGCCGGGAACCAGCTTCACATGGACAAATCTCCTGAAAGCCACAGTTCACATTTGTGACAGTAAAGGGAGCCTCTGAGATCAAATTTTATGTCTTAGAAATCTGTACAAACGTAAAACGGTTTGCTTACTACAGGCAACCTTCATAATCTTAATTTGGTGTGATTTACTTTCCCCTTTTCCCGGTTACTTTAATTGTAAATTTGAAGTTTCTGGCAAGGTTAAGATTTTGAACTTTATTCATTTCCTGCACTGTCAGAAAATAGGGAACCACTTTGTACCTTTGCTTTGATACAGAAATGAACTATGAGGAACATTTTTGTACCGTTGGTTGTACAATGCTGTTTATACCTTGGGTATGTTCCTCAGAATCCATTTCTGTACCTTAAATTAGTCTAAAAGGTACATTTACCTGGAGCTAAGGGTACAACTGGCAGACCCTTGAGGGTACAGCACCAGTGACAAGCAAAGGTACAAACTGGTGCTCTGTTTTCAGACAATGTGAGAGTTTAAAAATGTGCTTTTTTAGTTGCAAGATAAAAATAAATGAACATTACGTTAATATCAGACGTTTGGCAAAGCAGATACATTTCTAGCCACTTGTGTGTCTCCATCTGTATGATGTTCAGAAGTGAGGTTCACACTGTCCTGATCGCAACACATTCATAACTGAGAGGCCATTGACAAAATGTCATGATGACGTCTGAACAACATTCTTTACTATTTTTCTTTGCTCTGAAGCAGAATGTTACATATCACCCGGAGCTGTTTTCTTATCAATCTCACCTGAACTGTCAGTCTGTGACAACAACAAACTGTCGATAACAAGAAACTGTTTTAATTCACGTCCTTTATATAAAAAAGCGAACAGTGAACAGAAATGTCAGTCTTCTTCTTGACACAAAAAGTGACGCCTGGGCCTGTGTTAAACACAGCCCCCTTAAACAAGCCCTGCGTGACCCTCCCCGACTACTGAATAAAAAATAATTCAGAAAAACGAAGTGAAAGTGGAACCGGCCAAGAAAAAAGGGGAGATTTTAAGCAACAGATAAGTCGTTTGGCTCTTTAACAGGGTATCGTGCTATTATCTTAGCTGAATAAAAATGAGATTTAGTGGGTTTTCTACTTAATTTAAATCAATAGAATCTCCACCTTACATATTGCAGGGGTAATGTAATGGTGAGAGGACCACAAAAAGGGTTTGTGTCTGTGACACCACCTATAGTGGGCTGTGTTGTCCAGAGAGCAAAAGCGTTTCTCCCCCCCCCCCCCCTTAGTGGCACTATCTGCTAACACATTCTAATTGATGCTGCTGCATTCCAGCACAGAGCACATTCAGTGAATAACGAGCCCCAACCTGAATGCCCATGAATTGGTCAATCCAAGCAGAGCAGTAAAATACACCCCCCCACCACATCTCCTCCAGCGACCCCCACCTCCTTCCTCTGAAGCCTACAGTCTAGCTTTACTGCCCATTAAAGAAGCACAGCTTTATAGAAATTCAGACAACAAAAGCTGTCAATCGGCGGGGTGCCCTAAAGCTGGGATTCATACTGGCAGCAGTGACAGCCCACCCGTCCAGGCCCCGTCCAGCTAACCCCAAACTGTCCCCCACCCCACATATGCCCTCTCTATATCTCACACACACACACACACAGGTTTCTAATTATATCTTTGTGGGGACTCTCCGATCGTTTCTATGGGCAAAACTTTAATCCCAGCTAGGACAACCTGAACCCCAATCCATCCCTAACCTTAACCATAAGTAAGTGAACAAAAATCTTTCACCATTTTTAGTTTTTTGATTGCAATCATAGATTTTTATAGAACTGAATTTCCCCTCGTGGGGATGGAAAAAACTGTCCCCACAACGTCAAAATAGCAGGTTTTTTATAACATTGTGGGTATATTTGGTCCCCGCAAAGTCAAGTATATCTGAAACCCCCCCCCCCCCCACACACACACACACACACACCCTGTCCTTACGCCCAGAATCAGAGATCTTTTGTCCCATCTGCAGGTGCCTCTGAAAGCACCCATGGCTGCCCCACACTCCCCCATGCCACGCCCGCCCAGTCCTGGGACAGCAGCCACTGACAAAGGGACGGTGTGGAGAGGGCCTGATTCGGGGGGGGTTTGGGGCTGGCTGCTTGTGGGGGCACTTTCAGACAGATGGCTAGGCATGAGGTTTCCCATCTTATCCATCAATCTCCTCTCCTCTCTAAGGGACTGGCAATAACATATTCAAAGATGCAACTTCCTCACTCATGGAATGTCTCCGGGATCAGGGGAAGTTGGACATATTTTTAAAATAAGTGCAGCAATGCAAACATAAACAAACATAAAGCTGAGGCGAAAACAAAACCCAGGAGCTTTTTAGTCAACACAGGCCTGAAGTACTTCCCATTGCAGGAATACAATCATGCACATTAAATCCTTGTGTTTTCATTCCAAAGCCAATTATTCACCAAACATCTTTGCGGAAAGAGAAAAATATACATGCAGACCGGTATCAGAAATTGTTGTTCAAACAAAATCAGGTGCAGTATTGTGTATGGGTGTGTATTGAATATAACGTCAGTCTGAAGCAAAGTTTGCAAAGCACGCTTGGCTGATGTTCACTTACGATACTTTCTTGTTGCGCACACACACGTATATGTATATATGTTGTTTTACCAAAATAAACCCACGAATCAAAACTCAAAACCCAACAGAATGCACATTTTATCATAGGAAACCAGGAAGGGAAGATATTAATTATTGGGCGTAACATGACAAAAGATGTCAGAAAGGACGGATGGACGTCACACTACGGATGTTTTCTTAGTCCGAAAATGATTTTATGTATGTGGATGGTGAGAGATGCAGTGCTGCCCAGTTCCTTCACGCCTCCACTCTTGCCTGTAGTATAGGATCGTCTCCATGCATGCATGCATGTTCCCTACAATGGACCTCGAGCTTGTGCCACAGGATGCATGACCATGAATGTTTAATCACACATGCAACATCAACACAAGAAAATACAATATTGGTATTTGATGATAAAAAAAAACATCCAAAAAACAATGAAAAACTATCAAACTTACTTTCAGGTTTCACTGATCTCTAGCAAAGTAATCACTCTGAAGGACTGAAATAATTATTCCATACAATAACCACCAAAACAGTAACCGCAGAAGCGTTCAAAAATCAAATACGGCGGCAAATTAATACTTTCATATCCATGTACGTACTGCCATCGTGTGGCTATAGGGTCAACTCCAAATTTCCGTTCAATCAAAAGGTACATTGAGAAACAAAATGTCAAACTAGGCATAAGTTGTATTGGAAATTATAATGATGTATTGTCGCTGTCTTTAACAATACCTGAAATCAATCTACCGCGTGTCATTTTCGTTTTTTTTCCCTGCTTCACTGATTAGTGCTAAATATTAAAAGCAAACTGTTTTACATGCAGTTATGTCTGTGCTTACATTCTACATTTACGTAAATATCCTTAATTCAGTTATGTGGCACTACTTCTTCCCAATGCTTTTATTTATACATACCTTTATTTTTAAAATATTTTCTTGTCACTTAGTTCGTCGTTTGCCAAACATTTTTGCATTCACCACCAGAGGTCAGTATAAACCTTATAATTAAATTTAAGAAACGAAACGGTCCGACATTTGCGCTCCGTTCAGGCTGCACCCCCGAAAGAGGAACAAAGTGAAAAATAGTGCATGCGCAACCCCCGGCTTCACACTGCAGCTTTCAAGGCCGTCGACGTGCCTTTTCACACTGTACCTTCAGTGACTTGATACCTTATTGCTGTACTGATTTTGTCCAAAACCTTTTACCCCCTAGTTCATTATACTGGACAATTATGAGTATTTACATACTGTTCCAGTTACATATTTGCAATAAATAAAAATTAAAACTCTGTAAAAGCCGATTGGTCATTGGTTTTGTTCAGTTCTGGGGCGTATACATAATTATGTTTTTATTTGTTAATTATTGTTTTATTTTATATGTTAAATTTATTTTTCTTATCATTGAGCTCGCTTTGTGGTACTCAGCTCTAATTAAGTTAGTTCTATCCAACCTGATACTCAAATTTAAAAACGTATCTATCACAGATGTGCTTGTGAACAAATATGTATCATTGAGTCCAATGTATAGGCAACGAATTGTCAAGGCTAGAATGTGTATATGTATAGGCATCATACGTATTTTTATTTATGTTACATTATTAATGATTTACCTTTAAGCTTCTCCAGTTATTCAAGATCCGTAGCATTACTTATAGTAACACAGTTTTCTGTAACTATTGAATTAAATTTGACACATCACGGCAGGTTATGGGGTGGCATGGTGGTGCAGTGGTTAGCACTGTTGCCTCACACCTCTGGGACCCGGGTTCTGGTCTCCGCCTGGGTTTCGTGTGTGGAGTTTGCATGTTCTCCCTGTGTCGTCGTGGGGTTTCCTCCAGGTGCTCCGGTTTCCCCCCACAGTCCAAAAAAGATGCTGAGGCTGATTGAAGTTGCCAGATTGGCCGTAGGTGTGCATGTGTGGGTGACTGGTGTGTGAGTGTGCCCTGCGATGGGCTAGCCCCCCCATCCAGGGTTGTGCCTCCGGGGATAGGCTCCGGACCAGTAGGATAAGCGGTTTGGACATTGGATGGACTATAGGAAAAATTATTTCTCCGTTAACGCTGTATGACTACATTTCCCATAAAGCCCTTGAGACCGCACCTTCGGAAGGTGGGGGCTGTGTCGGAGCTCACTGCGTTAAGCGAGGTGGGGGGAGCGAAGGGTAGTGTGAAATTGTTTGACTGGGGTGTAGTGGTAGTAGGGTGGGGGGAAAGGAGGGAAATGTCTGTTTCATCCGCCTTACTTTAGATTTCATTTCATTTCCCTCCCGAGCTGAATGTGACGTCAGAGCGCGGCGGTCTGGGGGCTCCGAGGGAAGCGCAGCAACAGGGCGCAGAGCAGCATGTGTGGGAGCGCAGGAGCCCGGCGTGCGGGCGAGCAGAGCCAGCCTCCGTGCGCCGCGCCGCAACGCGGAAAGCGCTGACACCATGCCGGGATCCGGGGTTGCCAGTGTGCAGAGAGCATAGCGCCGCCGAGAGGTGAACCACAGCCCGGGAGACGACGCAGACGCGAAGCCTATCGGAGGCGAGCTGACAGAAGTACTTCCATACTGTCTTCGGAGGCAGGAGGCGAGAGCTGCAGCATGTTACGGAGGAGGCTCCGCCGGCTGGTACGTATTTCTCGAGCGGCTCCTGATCACAGTTTATCTGTGATGTTTAACGTGATCGGTCGCCGCTGTACACTTGCTTTAAGCTCCTTTAGGACCCGCATATAACCTGTATACATCCCTCATAGATGCTGTCGGTATCTGTTCCACTACATGCGGCTGGATTCACAAGCGGAGGATCCGACGCGGCATCTATGCGGTGTGCTTACGGAAGCAATGTATATCAACAAATAGGCGTGAAAATCGTCTTATTTTGGCGAATAACTTGCTATGGCCGATGACACGAGTTGCACACGTCGCCGGCATCCTTTGCGGTGCTGGGAAGACCCCGGCGAAAAACCGGCCCCATGATCTTCTCCTTATTACGGCTTCAGGTCGAGCGATGCCTGGTGCCGGCGGCTCCGATCTTTAGTATATGATTATGATAACTAGGTTCCTCACACAGGACACCGTCGCGTTCGAATGAAGTCTTTGGTATAACGCCGGATTACCTGCGGTTTTATGAAAGTTCTAGTCAATGTTTTACGTAAGACACGTGGTGCCACTGAATGAGCAGTAGGCACCTCTTTTATTTTATGAAACTTTTAGGTGAAGTTGGTAATCCGGAACTACACAGACCAGCCATCGGCAGGGTCAGCGACGGAACAGAGAGCATCAGTCACGAGTCGCGTTAACCGCCTTGAAACCCCCGAGTAGATCACTGGCATCAACCCTCACGAGGCTGCGCTGATCATGAGGGGAAAACTTCTTTTCGATTGATGGTGACCCATTTCGCATCTGGGTCGCCTGACACTGTCAGGAAGGGTTGCGTTGTCACATGACTGACGTGTTATAAAGGAAGCTGTGCTCCCAAAATCTTCACATTGCTCCAGTGCAAAACTTCATCATGAAAGCCTGTTACAGTTTCTCAGTTCTGCTTAGATAATCGAAAAACATCAAGAAAACAACGCATCTTAAAACCACATTTGAAATATACTTAGCAATATGTCAGTGATTCTTCTTAATTTCTCCCTTTCCCACATATCCAGGTGCCTCTATTCTTTCCATAAGCAGTGCATCCCATTAATATATCTATAATGCTTAGTAAGATTGTTGTAATATCAGGAAGCACGTGTAGACTGCTTTAGACGTTTAAAAACAAGCGCTGAGCCACGGGTGACTTGAACCTACACTGTGTAGCTCTTGCCTGAGGTTAGGGTGGGGCGGGTGGG
>JABFEA020000052.1:7183628-7195127 GCA_019775915.2 Cyphomyrus plagiostoma
TATATATTTATATTTATATTAATGGGTGTTTAAGTTTGCCGGCACTGATTAGCAATAACAATAATCAGTGCAAAAACAATAGGGACCCAGCAGCTAAGGCTTCTTGGATCCCTAATAACCAATTAACCTGGGAGCTACTTGCTGAGCTGGGGGGGATGCTGGTGCTGAATAGCTTAATAGCATCGCGTTGCTTTTCCATTGGAACCCGAAGGATCGATCTGCAGGCCAAATTTAATAATGAATTACAAGCATGTCGCTGGGCTGGTGGACTGAGCTGCCTTCGAAGCGGCCAATGAGCCAATGAAGGAAGTCACTTATCCTCCACTATGGAAGATGGCCGACAGTCAAAAGCAGCCGTCTCCATTACTTTAGTAGTTGTGTCTTTCACTCTGGTGCCAACTTTGAAAAGTGATGACTTACGGCTGATAGTGTAACAGCATTCACCATTAGCAAATCCGTGATCCCAACATTCATGACCTCGTGTTGTGGTTACGGAACCACGATATCCAACCCAGTCGATGAAGATGTACCCTGTTGAGCTCTCATTACATTGCTAATGTCACAGAACTTGTTTTTAATTTCACAATTAACACTATAACACATTTAAATCACAATATTCCATCCATCCATTTTCCAACCCGCTTATCCTACTGGGTCACGGGGGGTCTGGAGCCTATCCCAGAAGCAACGGGCACGAGGCAGGGAACAACCCTGGACGGGGGCCAGCCCATCGCAGGACACACTCACACATGCACACCTACGGGCAATTTAGGAACTCCAACCAGCCTCAGCATGTTTTTTGGACTGTGGGGGGAAACCGGAGTATCCGGAGGAAACCCCACGACGACACAAGGAGAACATGCAAACTCCACACACATGTAACCCAGGTCCCAGAGGTGTGAGGCAACAGTGCTAACCACTGCACCACCATTTTCTTTAAAGTTATGGTAAGCTGTAAATTTTGTAAATATTGCGCATTACACCTATTTGTCTTCCAACTACAGGTGTGACGTGATTATTTTGGTCCGATCATGACCGAATGATCACTCTTGTGGTAAAAACTAGCCTAGTTTTATTAACCCAAGATGGATAATAACCCTCTATAGTGTTCCACATAGTTGGTGATTAATAAAACTAATAATTTTAGAATTAAAAAAACACTGCAAAATATACAAATAATTCTATGAAAAGTTGTCTCCAGCAATAGTGGGAATCCAAACAAATGTTAGAGCTACACCCTACTGCAGACCCGCAAATGCTCAAGAATCTGAAAATCTTGTCATTAATAGGAGAATGTAGAAGTACGAGAGAGAGAGAGAGAGAGAGAGAGAGAGAATGGAACTTGTGTAAAAGACTGAAACTTGAGTTACAAATTCCTCTTGACCTTCCCTTAGATTATGTCTGTGTCAAAGGGAGTGGCAGAACTGTGTTAAATCACAGATTTTAGGACACCAGCATTTTCACTTTACTTGGTTTTAAAATGAACACTGATATGTCACAACATTCTCTGATGCCCTGAAGTTTTTCGGAAGCTATTTTTATGGCTGGCATTTCCTGTATTTCTCGGCTCGCTTGCTAAATTGAGGTCTGTAGGCTGCAGTTTCTGTCTAAATTCTGCATACTGGATTGTCTACAGCTCATTCGGGGAGATGTCGATTTACATGGGCCCTATCATACATATGAAATAAATGAAGTGATCAAATCAGATAGCAGCAGAGCTTATTAGTAATATAGGGGCGGCATTGTCTACAGATCCATACTGAGCGGGGGAGGTAGAAAAAACAACTTGTTTGGGTATCGCTGTTGTTCTGTTGAAGCCTGGGGAAGTTCTTGGCATCTTTGGCCCGTGTTCGTCATTCCACTTGAAGCATTCCCCTACATTACTACATAGCACTCGCGTAAGTCACCATAAAAGTGTCTGCTGAGTGATGTAAAAGTAGTGTCTGGCTTACACTGTTACTGACTATGACAATCACTTACCGATGGCAAACAGTGGGCCAGAGCACCTGTGATAGTGTTCATGGTGTCATCAGCGGAGAAGCACACTAGCCTGTCTTTGCGTGAACTCCAGCTACCCAAAGCCTTTCGTAATCCCAGATATACATGTTCCCCATTGTGTTCTTTAGGGAAGTTGGCTTTCTGTAAATACCGAGTCTTTAATTCAAAGTCACGGTCGATGAAGTAAATTGTCAGGCTTACATAGGGATTATATAATTTTCAGTTCAGTCACTTGCTTAAATTAATTGGTTTTATCGCAGCCCTCTTGATTGGTTTATCGCGTGAACGATTTATCGCAATAACTTTTAAAAATGTGGTTACGTGTTCAGCCTCAGATGAAACAACTGTTTTGCCAGTCTAAGGTGAGGTCTTACGTGTTTCTTGTCTTTCACACCTGTGTTTTTGTCTGGTTAGTGCATGGCTATGCCTGTCTGTTCTCTCCCTCGGTTGACGGTTCGATCCACCGTGCTAATGCTTTATGCCAGTTGTGGCTTGATGATGCTTCACACCGTTCCATTCCCCCGTGCTTGGACTGCTGGTACTGGAAATGGTTGTGATGTTTCATCAATGCAATTGTTATGTTACAATTTGCTGTAAATATTCTTCTGTTTAGTTTGTTTAATTTTATAATATTTCTGTTAATTTATTCTCTGTTGGGTAGAGGCCTGCTTTTCTTATTCTGTACTTCTCCTCCCAATTAACCATATGAGACTGGCAATGGTGTAAAATGTTGGTAACAATGTTTAAATAAACGGCTGCTTTATTTCTATTGTGTGCCTGCATCAAAGATAGTATCAAGTCATTTGAATTGGTTTTATGCATCTCTATAGTTGGAAAGTACTTTGTTCCGTTTCCTGTATTGTTCTCACTCAGTTTCCTTCCGTTCATGTATCTGGGAACAATGTCTCATGTTGCCCATTGAGAAAACGTATTGGGTCTTACTCTGAATCACTGGAGTCCTTTCCTGTTGATATTGTAGTTGCCTCAGACCTGCAGCTTATGCCTGATGTTCTGTGACCTAATTGCCAATAAGCTGTTAATCAGCCATGCAAAATGGACTGTGGGAGATCTCCGGCACTGATAAGCAGCCGTAAGGTAGGGTCTGGGGCATACGCCTTGCTTCATTGCTCAGCAGTGTGACTGGGCTCTCGTTTCTGCAAGGAAAGAACAATGAAAGGAAATCCTTGTCTATGTCCCTTTGTAAATTTTTCATTTTGAACATTGTGTATCCATTACCTATATATTTTATACGTGGGGGTGTGAATAGAATTGAATGCTGTTATGAATCCCCATTTGGAGATTGCCTTTTACTCATCTTGCCTTACACGACACAGAAAGGCAGGTGAGAGAGATTGGGGGTGAGAGAACAGGGTCAGCCTTGCTCAAGGGCCCATGGACTATTCTGCTGAGGCCAGGGCTCGAACCGGGGACCTTCTGATCGCTGGCATGGAGGCTCAGCCCACTGAGCCATGCCCCTGTATTTATATACATGCTGCACTATGCAAATGTCTTACATTGCCAAAGAAAATGGTTTAAACTGTATTTCGATTGCTATAAAGTATGATTTTATGTCGATAAAAAAGACTTAGTGTAGGCATTTCAACCCCCCCCAGGTCCCCCCAGTATTTGCAGCCCAATATACCCATAGATTTGTCGACCCGACCACTAGCTCACCATGTGTGGTTAATCAGTACAGCAGCTTGTCATGAAATTTATTGAATACATGTAAAGGCTGAGGTGCCCCCGAGGAGAGGTTTGGGAACCAAAGTGGTTCATCTAGCCGTCCAACACGGTATCAGTCACTTTTTGAAGAATAGAAGACATTCTTGTTTTTATTGTGGTCCTGTTCATTTACATGTATTTTACAGTTGTGTTTTTTTCTGAGCAAATACGCACCTACTACCAAGAAGAACAGCTTAAATGGTCTAGGATTTCTGCACCGTGCTGTGTGTAAACACTCACTGCTCAGTTTATTAGGAATGCCATTCTTGCACTGCATACAGTCCCCTTTGCTTACAGAACAGTTGGAATTCTTTGTGACATGGACTCAGCAAGGTGCTGGAAACACTTCTTGGAATTTATGGTTCATGTGGACATAATCGATTTGTCATCTGCACATGCGGTGAATCTCCTGTTCTACCGTCTCGAAGACGCCTTTTCCACTTCTGGTGACTGGGAGAGCAGGCTCGCAGAACTCCAAGTTCTTGGAACCAGTTTGAGATGACTGGTGCTATGTGACATGGCACATTATCTTGCTGTAATAGGCATTGGAAGGTGGGTAAATTATGGTCTTAAATGGGTTGCCCGTGGTCAGCAGCAATACTCAAGATAGGCTTTGGCATTTTAACAATGCTGCCCTGGCATCAGGGGCACCGGTGTGTGCCAAGAAAACGTTCCCACATCATTACACCAGCAGCAGCGTGAACTGTTGACACAAGGCCGGTTGGGTCCACGGCTGTTTATGCCAAATTCGGGTCCCACTATCTGTGTATCAGAGCAGAAACCAAGATTCACCAGACCAGCCCGTGTTTTTCCCATCTTCAGCTGTCCGCTTTCGGTAAACTTCAGGTTCCTGTTCCTTCCTGACAAATATAACCCAGTGTGGTCTTCTAACATTGGAGCTCATCCTCCACAAGGCCTGAAACCGTTTGCATTCGGAGATGCATTTCTGCTCACCATTGTCGTGAGCAGTAGTGATTTGAGTCTGGCAGTTCTCCTCTGACATCTCATACTCACTGGTCCTTCAGATCACATCCCATACCCCCCATGTTGAAGTTTGATGTGACCATTAACTGAAGCTCCTGAGCCATACCTGCATTGGGCTGCTGCCACTCCATTGACTGATTGTCTCCCTAGACCCCTATTATTCAAATCACGGTCCTCGAGGGCCGAGCCCTGCTGGTTTTCCAGCCTTCCTTCACCTATGAGCCAGGTGTGAAGCCTCTGACCAATCAGAATCAGCCGTTATTAAACTAACTACCTGGGAGAACTGAAAATAAGGCCTGGATTTGGAATCGAGGTCCAGATTTGAAGAGCCCCGCCCTATACATTTTGGAGTCAGTCAGGTTGTACGTTTTATGTCTTTGCACGTCTTGCTTGTGCTTTTCATTGGAAATAAATGCATGTCCTCCAAGCTTGAATAAAGAGATTGACTTTGCTCTTTCCAATGTGTCCCTTAAATGCCGGAGTAGGGCAGTTGGTCTTGCGCATTACTGCTCTTCGCTTAATCACAGAGAGCTGTCTGTGGGCTGCAGTCTCACCTCTTTGGCCTGAGCGCATTGTGCTTCCTGGATGCTGCCTTAGCTATGGAATTTCTCTACGTTGTTTCTCTGCATAAGACGTGCCTGGATCAGCCTGTACTTGTTTCGCTGGTGTCCTGTAAAAAATGCACCATTTGGTATCCCCCCCCCCCCCAACTCTGCCCACACCCTGTTTAAAATCGTCCCCAGCTGATTGAGAGATTTTCAGTTGAATAGACATGACAGGCTGCTGCCACCTGTTGTGGGGATGTGTGAATGATGACGGCGGTCATTGCTGCCTTGTTTGGAGAAGACTGAGTAGAAACTGAGGGGGGTGGTGGTGAGGCGCATTAATGGTCTTACTGGGCAGGCTTTGGAACGTCTTTTTCTTTTGTTCTGGTTTGATGAGACACCTCTCCTGCTCCTCTTTCTACATGGCGAGCAGAAATCGCCTGATGCACTTTTCTAGAAATTTGTCATGTATATAAACAATTGAGTATCGGAAATTCTTAACTTCTGCTTTGAGCGTAGTTTCACAGCATGATATTATTCTGCCTGCTCATCATAACAATGTTTTGTTATCAAAGTAAACCAGGACCTTTCACTGCCATTTTGATGCTGAATATGTTTGATACACGTTGATACGCATTTCCCTAAGGGTGGGCAATATGGCCAAAATGTCATATCTCAGTATTTTTTGGAATCAGCACCCAACATTATTGATCATGATTTTTTTTTAGTTTTTTTTTAGCAAACAAACCAAATAGGAATGTATGTTGTAATGTTAATTTTCCGTTTAACCGCTTAACTAGCAATTCTGTCCTAACAAGAAACACTGTTTGTAGCATCACTATAATAAACTTACTTAACTATTAAGGTACATAAAATACTGTGGAGAATCTGACCCTTATGTGCTTTTTCATTTTTTAAATTGTAGTTTCAATAGTTTCCAAGTACCAGTGACCATTTATCACATTTGTGCAAATGGTATCTATGCATAGTTTGCAAATTGCAGCAGGTTGGTCCACATCGGATTCTGCAAATCTAACCCTTTTCTACACAATTGAAGTAGAACCTTCTTTTTGGAACCGATTTTTCATCATCAGCTACGCGACGCTTGGCGCCGGTAACTTATCGTCATATCGGCCCCCAGTGCCCCCCCACTCAGAGAAATGATGAACATGATTTGGAAGGGAAGTTGTAAGTCGACTAGCAGTGGTGTCATCACAGAATGAAGAACTGGCACGTGTTTGCAGAAGGCAGGGTTCCCTTTTTAAAAGCTCCAACCCCCACACGCACCAGATGATTTTTTTTTTCTCCATTTCATAGTATTGCTGCACCAGACATTTCATTTGAAACTGCTACTATTGACCTGTAAATTCTGACCCCCCCATCTCCTAGACAACAGCCTTTTCCCTTATTTTTTTTCTTTAATGTCCTTTTGCTATGTAAAATATCACATACATATATGGCCCCCCTACCCCCCCATATATATAGCCCTTCTGTCACTCTACGTTGCGCCATTGTCCTAGTGAATGAAACTTCCTATGGTCGTATTGCCATATATAGCAGTTATGACGACAACACAAACCACTTGATTGGACTAAAGGTGTCATGGCAGGATCACTATATAGAAAACCCATTTCTGGTTGCTGTGCATGATGAGCCCTTTTGTTCAGGTGTGTATACATGCAGTGTACACATACCTCGAGAATATGCACCGTGAGATCTGTTATTCTCCAGCACTGTGAATTATGTACGGACATGTACCAACTGATGTTCTGGGAATGAGCATTCCACACTCACCTGCTTTGATTTTAGAAGTGGTTTCTCTGGCTCTGGTACTGCTCAATGTGAATACTGAAGGTTAAGTATGTGCTGGCAATTACAGCCAAGTTGTCACATCAGACCAATCCTGGAGATCCTGACGCTTAACGAACATCAGCCAGTACCGATATGTTAACCAATATATCATGCATCTCTGAGACCAACAATAAACGCTTTCCCACCAAAGTTCAGTAACCTGGCCGTGAACATTAGACGCAACAAGAGCTAAATAAGCATGAACGGCATAAAGTCTGCAGGTTAAGCGTCACACGCAATATCACACAAAACTACTCGTAGACTGCATCCTCAGTACATTTCCATATTTGTTAGGTGCTGGGGGTTGCAGTCAATAATATAAATCGCATATTGGTTGAAAATGGGACACACCATTTTATTTTTATGGTTCACAACATGTAAATAATCCAAATATTAAATCTGGTCAGCAGATCAGTCATTCATTTCCCATGGAATAAAAACGAAACGTTATTCTGCTAAAAAGCCCACAGAAGTTTCACTTCCAGCACAGTCATCAGTCGAAAAATGTCATCAATCGAAATTTCCAGTGCAGAAGTATGGAGAAGCAACCATCATGTATTCATCAATGTGTTGTATGTAATTGCATCTACCTGCAGCATGCGAGCAGGCCACCCAGGAGCGGGAGTACAGCGGCACCTCAGTTCTCAAACTCATTAGAACTCAAATTTCTTAAAAGTCTAACCAACCAGTTCAAAAAATTTTACCCAGAGCTCGATCTGAGTCAAACAGTAAACGCCGACCTAAGATAACTTGTACGCGCGGGGAAATGAAACACGCAGCACGTCTCTCAGCGGAAAAAAAGGGTAAAGCTTCAGTCTCAGCCTGGCATTCGCTGTGATATAGCACCATGCATGTTTACACTAACTGAATACATATATTTAGACAGTAAAAATACATTTAGACAATGATGGACAGTGACAGTAATTATAATATAATGAAATACATTTAAAAATGAAGATTTATTATTATTTTAATATTAATGATAAACTATTACGGAATACAGGGTTTAATTACAGTTAAGGCAGGCAAAACACAGATGGACAACACAATGACCGGACTGGGGAAACAAACTCAAACGCGGACTAAATACATAGGACTAATGACAACAACCAGAAACAGCTGATCACACGGGGATTCCACATGGGGTTAACGAGGGGGTGTGGCACACAGAAGGAGCGGACAATTGAGGCAGGACACATTTGTTTTGATACATTTATTTTCTTACTTTACAAATTACTGTTTTGATAAATGTCCTTAGATGTGTTTAGTACAGCATATACTCTTCTTGTTTCATCACGTTCATTTGGTGTTTAAATGCTAAAGAAACATTTAGACGTAATTTTCTGTGGCTGGGAACCAATTAATTGGTTTTCCATTATTTCTTATGGGGAAAATTTGATCAGAACTCAAACTTTTTAGGATTTGATCCAGAGTTCTGAACGGATTAAATTTGAGTTCTGAGGTACCACTGTATCTTTAAGGAAAATTTTGCCCCCAAAAGATCATTAGACGGATGCAGTTGAATTGCTACCTTAAAAATCGATTCATCGCTCTCCATTGATGCCTGTTCACACCCCAGTAAATATGAACGCAGAATGTGGTTAGTGTTCTGGACGGGCATGTGAGGTGTAGCTTTTCCCGTGAATGAGGTAGCTGTTTGATTAGCATGAGCACCCCTAGCATATTAGGCCAGTTAAGCTGCTGTTTGACACCTTTTCTTTAAATGTGTCAAAGACTAAGTATCTTGACATGTGTGATCTGCTCTTGATTGTTGCATTCTGGGCTTGTAACTGACTCCAGTTGCAGGTTCACGTGGCATTTTCTTCCACCGGGTCACCTTAAGGCTGGTGTATATACTCTATGCAGAAATTTAACTTCAGGATGCTGGGGTTCTGGCACCACTGGGCAACCTGGATGGGACGTCAGGGTACACACAGGGTACATGCACACACAGGGTACATGCACACACAGGATACATGCACACACAGGGTACATGCACACACAGGGTACATACACATACATGCGCCCACATTTGTTTCAAGTGCAGGTCACAGATTGTGGGAAGGAGGAGGGACAATGTGGAACCTCCACACAGCCTCCTAACCGCGAGGAGGTGTGAGGTGACAGCGCTACCCACTGAGCTGCAGTGCTCCCTTTTTAAAACCTAATTGCAGAAATTCTGATGTGAAACAGTAAACCGAGTGCTGTCACAGAGCCTGTGCAAGGGAGGCGATGTGGTGTCACATAACCCAGATGAGAAGAAACGACGTGACTCTACTTCCTCTGTTGTGGAAAAAGCCAAGTTAACCTTGAGCAACTATTAAACTTTTGCCTTCCCTGTGATGACATACCTGTGCATCAGTTGCACTAGTGAATGGTGCAGTCAGAAAAAATCTGCACACATTTTCCGTATGCAGTGTAAACCCCCCCACCCCCCCACCAGTTTTCTTAGACCAGTGTAAGAGAATAATTTTCATTATTTTGCTTTCAAGAGCAAATGGAAGATACATTTTTCCCTAACGCTGAACAAATGTACTGAATCTTTAATCCGATCTCTAGTCACGCAGAAAAGGTTCCTCTGACACAATAGCCTTGTCTTTTGGCAGAGTTGCAAAATGTTAAAATGCATTTCTAATGCAGCAAATTCAGCAAATCAGTCTGACACCAAGGTGCTTATACAAACAGGAGCTCTATGTAGATATTAGCTAGAGCAATGTTTCCCAATCCGGTCCTTGGGGGGACACAGTACACGTTTTTGCTGCCTCCCAGCTCCTGGTATGAAGCAAAAATGTGGACTGTATGGTGGGGAACTTGGAGGGAGCAAAAACATGGACCGACTGTTGGCCCTCAAGGACCGGATTGGGAAGTGGACTGAAGTGAGTCAACTGGGTGCCTCAGTGACTATGGAGACGTGAACGAGGAGCTAAGCTAACAGGTCCATGTTCCAGGATCCCCCTCGCATTCAGACTGGCAGGAGGTTCATGTTGTGACAATGAGATGCAAATCAGGCCCATTGTTTTTTAAATAATTTGTTTTTCAGATTCAAATTATTTGAATATCCATTTAGTGATTAGCTTTTTCTGTGGTAAGACAGCCCTGTGCTGGCTACATTTATTAATTTAGTTGAAAAAGTTTTTTTTTTCCCATAACCATAGATATGCATCTTGAAATGCAGTTGGCCTCCCTTTGCTGCGTGTGCCTCTTCCTCCTGCATTATCAGCCGTGTGTGAGGTGTATTATTTAGCCGTACAGAGGGGATTTGTGTGTCTGTGAGAACGATAAGAAAAGCAGCAGATGAATTCTTCGCTGAAGTGCTGTTTATTCAGACTGTGTTTTCACCAGCCGAGCACAGTGCAGCACACAGAATTCTCATCAAAGAGCTCTTCATCTTTGTCTTGATGCTCTGTGGCCTTTTTGTGTGCCACTGGAGGGACTAAGAGTGGGCTCTTATGACTGGCTGGTGTGCCCGACAGCACAAGGTGGTTCTGTGACCTTAGGCCATCATGGTGGCTCGCTGTAAACCCTCATAGATTCAAGCTGAATTTTTCCTGGTCGTTGTTCCCTGCTCAGTCTCTAGTTGCATATGTTGTTTTCTGTCATTGATGTCCTGCATTTCTAGAAAGGTCAAAACAAAGCTTGAATGAAAACTGTTGAATATTTTTCTTATGAAGGAAAATGTGATAATTACTTTGTCCTAAGTTTATTTTTTTAAGGGAAATACTATATTCGATTTGTTTAATTTTTTTATAGGATGACTTGGGGCTGATACTTTGAAAATTACTGTTATTTTTCTTTTAATTTTAACTGTGTCTTACCTAATGTCTAAAAAGATATGTAATCACCTATTTGTAAAACTACTAAAGCATGTAACGACATAAGGCTTTCAGTTTGTCACGACTGATGCAGCAGCAAATCTTCCAGTTGGTGTTAGATGTGGAGAAATTGTGGCAACAGGATGCAAATTTCATTCAAAGTGAATTTGGATTCTGAATGAAGTTGATCCATCAGACAATACTGAGGCTTTGAAAGGGATCTTTTTTTGTTTGACTGTTTGCATAAAAAAGTGTGTGTGTGTCTTGAGCAGCATTGATGTCACAAAGGGAAGTTCAAAATGACAAAACTGTCAGGAAGATGTATTTACTGACCATGGCTGAGTTTTTAAGTATTTTGGAAAATAGGAGGTTATCTGAGCATGGCAGTTTGTAAGTATTTTGTAATTTGTTAGCTTTAGCAATGAGAGTATTACATACTTTGTGGTAAACGAATTTTATGCTACAAATATTTGCATCCTCTTTTCTGTCAAACTCTCCAATCCTATATCATACTTGTAAAATGGGGAAACAGCTGAAAGGCAGCCTATTGTATTAGAGGAGATACAGGGGGGTGGTGGGGTACACGT
>JABFEA020000052.1:7201874-7216613 GCA_019775915.2 Cyphomyrus plagiostoma
CTTAGATTTCTCTTCAGCCAGGTGGGCAGAGGAGCTGTCAGGACTTGGCTGTTTTATGCTGATGACAAGTTTCAACGTGATATTTACGGTCTATGCCCGCTTCCTGTGTTACGCAAACGCGACTCTCTCAAGGCCGACATTCCTGTTTGGATGCTTCAAGTGCCATTATCAGCGAACTGTTTGTTCCAAATCGTCTGAATGCTAATGTTAAATTAATCTGCATCATGGTCAGACAGCGGTTCAGCGTTGCTGCTCATCTTGCCACTAAAGGTTCTGGTTACTGACGTGCAGCCTTTCAGGATGTTTTTTATGTTCGATTTTTTACACATACTTATTTTCCTTCAGTTTGTATATCACGACATACCATACTTGCCTGTGTCTGTTTGCCCTGGGCTGTTTTGCTTTATTCTTGATTTTACGACTTGCAGAGAAGAGTGTAAAGCTTTTGTCATTTGGGTGTTATAAGGCCACTTAATGCTCTGTGTCACTAACGTTTTCTTACTCAAACACATCATTAAATGTACTGCCTTCAGTTTGCAATGGATTCTCTTTTCCCTACTGAATCCTGAAGCCAAAATAGGTTTATTACGCACCGTGAATCTCTCAGGACCGTTGGAGGGCTTCTTCTCCTGGGCTGTGCTAACAGAATCCTGGTTGCTGGGTCATGATTTCCCCACTCAGCCTGCGAGAACTTTGACGGCACCTCCCACTGTGCCGCCAGCTTACGCTGGAAGAATCTTTATCACTGATGTTGATCCTATGTCAACATACAGCCATACAGCTATACAGTCATACAGTCATACAGCCATACAGTCATACAGCCATACAGTAGTTGAGCCTCTTGTCCCTGTCTGTGTGCTGCATGCATACGGTTGCAGCTACACGGTTTGCTGAAAAACAACAGCAAGATTTCTAGAGGGCAGTTCTCTTATTTACGTGTCCGTGTACATTATAGAATCGAAAGTTTGCCCAGACTTTGGATCTAAATTGAGGCAGTACTGGAAAAGTCTGTGCATATTCCGCTCATTCATGACATCACCGTGCCAGACAACATACTCACAGTAACCTACATCTGCAATGATATTTGAGCATTAATGTTTAACTTCCGTAGCCGCATAAAGATCATCACCTTGAATCACTAGATGCCTGGAGTAATTGTTCTGTTGGTGCCTCTGCAAAGCTGGAAAACAGCACGATCTCTGGGGGAACTTTTTTCTTGGTGAGTCGGATTGAATCGAGTTCATTAGTATACCTACACCGTAGGGAAAGGCATGCGTGAGTGTGGGGTGTTTGTGTGTCTGTCGGCCTCCCTAACTTTGGGAATTGGCAGACACCTCCCAAATCGATGTCATATGGATATTTGTCTGTCTGATCGATATGTATCCCGAATATTAATAGTTTTTGCCCAAGAGCATTTTCAGGTCTACATTGCAAGTAAAGACAGCTGACATAAAAATCATCACTTTGAAGAATCAATTCTCATAACCCCCCCCGCCACAATGTTTAAGTCTTTTAATGCTGTTACTCTCTACGATTGGTCTTTGGGTGCTCCTATTAATTAAGGTTTCCAGAGGCCACGCGTAGGTCAGATTTTATTGTATTTCTGAAACTTTCCCTGGCAGTTCATGAACGTTCTGATGCCCTTTTCTTAACCGCAGTGTTAGTTTTGTCGCTGTACCTGGATCCGCGGCGCTCATGCCTGCCCTGTCTCCTGCAGTTCGGTGGAGACGAGAAGAGAGCGGGGAGCAGGACTGTCTGCGTGGGATGCGGGTCGTCTCTCACCAGGGAAGCCTTTCTCCAGCAGGCCTTCTGTGACAACCGGATCGTGTCCTCTAAGGTTAGGATGCAGTGGCTCATCTCATCTTTGCACCGTGGCGAACGACTACATGGCAACAACCTAGTGCTGGGTGGTTACTGGTTCAACTGGTATTTCAGCTTTAATTTCCTGTGCGGTATGAATTCTTCACATACCATTGTGCTGTAGCATATCCGAAAGGGCAACATCGATAGGACGCATATATATATATTTATATATAGAAGGCATATATTCCTCATTGCATGAAGCGCTACAGAGCTGTGCAGAGAGGGGACCACCTCTGTGTAGTTACAGTGTGTATATATACCCGCTGTCAGCATGCAGGCACATGTGCGCATGCTACAGTATATGTACCGCATGTAACTATAATGCATGCTTACTCTATACCTTAAAATGAAAGTGGAATACTGTACTATGAAGCATTTTAGCATTACAGTATGCAGTATTTAGAGTACAGTGCACCTTGTTGGACTTCATGCTGTACCTGTTCTCTCTGAAATGCTTGAATGCTTGAGGACGCAGTCGTCAAATGACATTTGGCCGCACCCTACGGCCGGCCTCGGCCCATGTAAGGCCATGACTGAGGACATTTCCGGAAGGTGCCTCTGATCGTGGCCTCTTCTGCCTCTTCCTGTTTTGCCTCCCTGCCCTTCCACTCTGCAGCCTCACTCCTCTTCTTATCAGCCGTTGACTCTGTTCATTTCCTTGTGGTTCTGCCGTTGCCGCATTGTGACGTTGTGTCGTGCATTGTCAGTATATGCTTGAGATTCACCTCTGAACTATTTTAGAGAACGGGTTGATCACTGGCTGATCATTAGATGATCTAGCGTCAAGATTTAACTGAGAGCACGATACATTTATATATAAAAAACAGTAATAGAGTATGTATAGAGAATATGTTTGATAGATTATGACAACTGCTTCAATCATTTTGCATGTAATGACTCATGCAGTGATCTAATGCCTAGGTGTTTTTTTTTTTAGGGGCGGGTGAGATTTAATACAGAACCAGTATAATATATTTTGACCGACATGACATAAGCAATAGATAATGTAGGAATCTGCAGATGATTGTATATGATCATTTGCACGACAGTGCCAATGCATTTGTAATTTGGACCAAATGAATGAGACTTTGCATTTATGATGCACATAAGTGACTTCATGATGTGGAGATTGTACAATTATTCATGAGAATTTCATTTCTCATCTGAGAAATGTATCAGAGCAACTGAGGGAAAAACTATAAAACACGTTGGTTATACTGATTTTTTTTATAATAAAAAACACCCCTTTTTAAAATGATTCTTGAAAGTACTTTTTTCATGTAAATGCTGGCTGCCAAGGTAAGAGGCAGCTGAGGGAAAAAAAATAAGGTGATATACTGTGAAACTGCCAGAATCTTAAAAAACACCGAGAGACAAATTTCTGGTCATACTACCCAGTACTAGGACACCCATTTAAATCTGTACAAACGGACATTATATGATAGTACACATTGATTTTAGTGATAGGTACTATACTTGACCTATGTAGATGAAGGTTATGTCTCACAGTGAATTTCTTACCTTGGTATGGAAAGCCTTTAGTAGCCATATAAGACACACATATTCTGTATCGAACATAAATGCAATAGGGTTTGTACTCCGACAGCCACAGTTCCAGTACGATGAAGGAAATGCAACATTATTTAGACTGAACAGTTTCCATGAAAATGGAGTTTTGTTATTCAGCTGTCAATGAAAGGTTAAAGGTCATTTGGCCGTTTCATTGGCCGTAATGCCAAGCGGCACCATTTTGCTTTATATTGTTGTTGTTTTTTCTTCGGTTGATTGTTATATTTTGATCTTTCATAATCCATTACGCTTTAGCTGGTTTTGGTAACAATAGATATCTAGAGTAGTATTGTACTGTATCTCAGACACAGGGGTCACCATCCTGTGACCTCTGCATCCTTTGTGTTCCTCTCTACCCCCTGATTTGAGCTTTCCTTTTTGTGATGCATACCTGCTATGCCTTCTGTTCCATCTTTCCGCTCCTTTAATCCCCTGCCTTTAATGCATGGGGGCTGCCTATACTGGCAGAACATGCTGGAGCTCGTGCCTCCAGTGCTGCCCTGTGCTTCCTTAAATTTGCCTCCTCCCCAGTTGAGATGTATCACATATATTAGGGCTGCACATCATCAAATATCGGCATCGCGTCGCTGTATGCAAAATGCCCGCGAGTAATATTGCATTTATAAAACGAAAAAGGACATGAAATTATCCAAAATTACAGGCAAAAACTACAGCTACACAGAGCTCGCCGCCCAAGCCAGTGTGTGGAGTTGGCATTGTCGCGAGTCAGCGGCCACAAAGCAGTACCGACAAAAGTGGCGTGATTATGGTGCATGCGCACACTGAGACGTCAATGCGGAACCGATATACCGTGCAGCCCTGACCTGGGTATTACGTAATAATGGATTTGTTTACAGTGTGTTGTCTATTTGTACACACTGCAGTATAATGATCACGCCTCTCCCTTCAGCTGGATATCTGCACGGCCAGTTCCCCCTGAATTAGCCCAGGGTTATAGTACCCAACACCCATGCTTCCCTTACTCCCTTTGTTGTCACTGGACAATCTTTCCCCCTATTTGACTGATGACTGGTCTCTATTCTAGTCCTGTGACTTACTTTCCATGATGACATCATGATGATGTCATAGTCCCTCCCTCTCTCGTATCATCCCTCAGCGACCGAATAGTAGGGACTTGCACCTGCATGAAGACACAGTTGTGGGCATGATCTGACTGCTGCTGTCTAACTACCCCTCGTCACGCCTCCTGCTTTCTGTGCTGTGCTTGTTCTCCTGGGGCCCGATTAGCGTCACCTGTCCTCTGATGATAGGGGCTTGTAAAGATAAGTGTTCTCTCAGCTATAGGAGTATAAGAGGTCTCGCCCACTTAAAAGATCTGCACAGAAGTTAACTGGTTTTCACACCAGCAGCAGGATTAAGGAGATAAGTCTCTTATCCGAATGTATTAAGTAAGATATAGGCAAACCCAGCGTCTGAGAGCCAGATAGCACTGAATGTCTTTGTGTTAAGTTGGACCTGGCCTTGGGAAGCGTGCCTTTTGCCCAAATTCAGGAGTCTTTCTACTTTTATTTTTCTCTCACTGAATGCTTCAGCACCAACACAAACATGTAGCGTTGCCTGATAAGCCCACGTGCTTTTGCATGTCTCTGAATTGAGTTCCCTCTTCTCTTGTTTTGCAGTACACCGTCTGGAACTTTCTTCCCAAGAACCTTTTTGAACAGTTCAGAAGAATTGCCAACTTTTATTTCCTTATTATATTTTTGGTGCAGGTGAGTGATTATTACTGAATGCAATACTTTCCCCCTGATGTAAATCATTCTGAGGATCTTCTCAGCCGTGGACACGCTGTGCTGATGAGCACAAGCTGTACAGCACAAACCCACTGCCCCTGGGTGACGGTGAGCGTGCGCTGAGCTAAGAGGCGTGAGAATCTCACAAGCGGGCATTTGTGCTGTGAAATCGACGCTCCCGCCGGGTACAAAAAGCACATTATTTGGTGGTGGATCCCCTCTTGTGGCGAGTGGCCGCTGTGGCTGGGCTGCAGATACACGTGATGCTACTCAGAATGACATTAATAGCAGAGTGAGTTTCGTATGGTGATGGTTAAAGGAACTAATGTCCTGTGTGCACTGTCATATAGTTTGTGAAGGTGAGGCTTGCTCAGCGGAGCAGGGTGTGCGCTTCTGTGTATATCCGCGTGTTTGTGTGGGCGTTCAGGCCGCGGTTGGCATCTTCTCACTCTGCCAGGCACATTTGGCTGGCACGCCTCCACTAATCTTGCATCTCTTTGGAGTGCTTCCCCTTCCCGGCTCTCCAAACAGTTGGCGCGCGGCCTTCTGCCTCATTCGCACCGGCCGGCGTTCCGGCTTCCACACACCCCGTCGCCGGGCTGCATTTACGTGCCATGGCTCCTCCCTGGGGCTTTTTGACGGTCTGCCCCCTCTTCCTGAGATGGGACTCCTCCTCATTTTACTTTCTGACTCCTGCACCCTGCAGTACATCTATACAGCCCGAAATAGACATTCTGTCTGCTCTCACACAAGGTTATGAAGGATAAACAACGGCTAGAGGTTGGACTGAAGCAGTAAGCAGACTGTGCTCAGGATATTCTGGGGTTTCTTTAATTGCCCATGTACCTGGCAGAGTGCTGTGGCTGAATGGGAAAACAGCAGCATGTAACTGTAGGATGTGCATGAAAGGCGAAGGGAAAGAAGGCCAGTGGGATTCGCTGCACTCATCGCTTTTGCTGCATCTGGTCACGAAGGCCGGCCTCCCTGGCGGCTTTTATCAGTCAGCTCAGCTTTGCTCTAGTTTACCCTCAATTCATTCATCACTATCAGGCTTCCCCATGACCCTCTGAGTACCACCGCGCCCCCGGCCTCGTGCCCTGCCCCTCCGACTGTGGCCGCGCCCCCAGCCTCGTGCCCCGCCCCTCCGACTGTGGCCGTGCCCCTGGCCTCGTGCCCCGCCCCTCAGACTGTGGCCATGCCCCTGGCCTTGTGCCCCGCCCCTCAGACTGTGGCCACGCCCCCGGCCTTGTGCACCTCCCCTCTGAGTGCAGTCTTGTGCCCCCCCCCCACCAGGCCATGGCCATATGCCTCGTTATAAACCTATAAACAAAACCAGTAGATCAATTATGTGTTTATAAATTTAATGAGTTCTAATTTATTCATTTCAAAAGCTCAAAATCCACTAATGTGGACAATTCCAACTCTCAGAAACAGTCAAACAGTGTTTGCAAAGAATGACCAACCGAATGAATAATATGACAAATGGCACCACACAAGTCAGCTTATATTAATTAATATTAATTTCCTGTTTCCTGAAAAGCTAGTCTGAAGTTGTAGTGAGGTGTCAGCTGGTTTGTAATAAGCCATTTTCACATGCCTCAGTAATTTATTTTGTAGCGGAAACCTCAGTCTCCTCTAAGTCGTGCATATTATCTACTGCGAATCTAGACTTTTCCTGGTCAATGTTTGGAATGGAGCCCAGCTTGCGTTGTGGGGATGTATCTTTCACCTTACTAAGAATGTCTTTGGAGAGGGAACTTTCAGAGCGTATGCTATTTTTGGAGGGTCTTTGGAGACAGAACCACCATGCCAGTGACAAGGACAAGGAGTTTGTGTGCGTTTGGTTTGGCCAGGGCGCTGTGGTAAGCTAGGCAGAGCGTGTCATTCGACCTGCTTTCGGAAGCCACTCGGGTCCGGTTCCTGCTAGCTGAGCGCGAGACGTGATCGTTAGTCATCGCAAGGTGACTCCGGTCCGCGTGCCGTTGGTTAAGGGGCTGGGTCAGTCAGGCTGAGCAGGGTTCTGGAGATTCTTGGAGATGTGCTGTATTTCTTGTGTTGTCCAATTTGAAAAGGGCAGTGAAATGGCAGAGTTAAGCTGAAATGATTAGTCATGCTGGTAACACACGTATAATGCATCATGGGTACCTTTATAATGCATTATAATGTATTCATAAAGTATTGTAAACATCACTATTTAATAAAAGGCATAACACATTATAGACGTGTATTATGCATTATGAATACTCTATGAAGTTCTCGTCTATAATGCACTATAAACACTTCACAATGCATTAAAATGGCCAGTATCAGCCATTGTAATGGATTATGAAGGTATCTGTAATGCTTTATGATGTCTGATTTCAGTAAAATGTTACCATGATGCTCCCTGGCTGGATTTTCTTCTTAGGTAAAGAAGGGAAAACAGAGGTAGTGCTCTAACAGTGCGGATAATGTGTTACTTCCTCGGGGTGGGGTTTGGGCAGGGGCGGGGGGGCGGCCTTAAATCTCATCCCTCGCCAGTTTTGGGAGTGCAGGGAGCACATGGTGAAGCATGCCTTTGGGGATTCTTGGCTGCAGAAGGTCCATCCAGGCGTCAAGGTGCCGATTCGCTGCATCATCTGCACGTCAGATTTGATTTTGAGTATGAAATGCAGATGCTTCTGCTTCTGGATTGCAGGCTCTCACTTTCACGTGCACGAAATAGCACGTGAGTTTCCGGAATGCAGGCTGGCAAGGGAAGGCTCAGCATTCATAAAGGAGCCTCCACCTGATCATCGGCGCCCTACCCTGCCTTTGGGAAACTTGTCCCTGTTTTGTAGCACAGAACTCTCTCTAATGGTTAAGATAACCTTTGCTTTTGGGAAATGCCTCTCTTTTGTAGCACAAAAAGTCTTTTTTTTTGCAAGCTACGGTAACAATGGACAAGACTGAGTTGGATAACTAGCCAGCTGAGTAACATTAGTCTTAGAGATACATGATGTAATGGTCAAATATCGGCTGATTTTCAGTAATATTGATATATTGGCTTCAGCCTAGTGTGTCAGTCTGTGGATATTTAGACGTCGATGTTGAGAGCTTAAGGACACAACTGTTAAAATAATGGAGATGATTGCACTCTGGGTGGTCTGCTGCTTTCCGTAGTGGAGGTCACGAAGTAGTGGTCTGCAGCCTGTTTACTCTACATTATTAAATCTGTCCTGCTGGTCAGTCTCTCGTTTTTCAGTCATTCAACTCTGTACAAGCTGAAGCCTCCCGGGCCAGCAGGCCTCTGATAGAACCTGTTCAGTGTGTTGTTTTCTGCACAGTTCAGCATGCATAATTATAACACTGCCCTTTTCTCCTTGTCTCATTATGTAATAATAACAATTAATGCTCTGAGCTTCTGTTTTCTTTGCATTCCATTAATAGTGTGTAATTAAGTTCCCAAGTTAATATTTGTGAAATTAATATTTGTGGAACGAAAACAACATTGATTAATCACTGATCGAAATGAATGATTTCCAATGCATTGAATCATTCCCCCAGTAATGTTAGTTAGATAGAATTGCCTTGGGGCCAAGGATTTACATCCCTAGAGTCAAAGTCTTTTGTCCATGCAGTGCAGGACAGGTAAGCCAACAGGAACAGTAGGGTGGCCATTAGGTGACGACAGTCATGTGTTTCACCACTGGGCCCTTAGCAGAGCCCTTAGCCCCATGTGCTTCAGTGACTGTCTGTCTAGTGTCTGTGTGACCCTCAATTCTCAATTGCACGTGTCTTTGGACAAGAGTGTCCGCTGGAAAAAATGGTCATTTAGCTATGAAGGCAGTGCGGAAATTCAGGCAAGGTAACGATAGTAGTCGGCAGCGAGGCATGCACAGGTTTTTTTGGATGCTTAAGAGGAGCAGTATATGGGATCTCTTATAAGGTGTGTGCCGTAGGAAGGCATTTACCTCCAGTTTCTGCTTCCTTGCTGGTTGCCGATACTCATTTTGCTCCTATTGTGTGTGAAATCAGAGAAATCAAAGACTCTGGACACTACATGTGCAAATCACGAAAGCGATCAGAATCTCCAGTCACGCAGCTACCCTTAGAGGTAGAAATACTAATTTCTTGACTTGTCTTATTTCAATAAAATATTTACTCGAAACAATATTTCAAACTGTACTGGCACTTTTTATGTCTTCGAGGGAAAATGTGAGCCTTCCTCACTTAGCAGAAATTCAGGCCTCTGCTTCGTCTTTATGCAGGAAGTGCTAAGCCAGGTGTTCCAGCATTCTTCTCTAAAGCCTCAGGGAATAATGGATTTCTCCCCCTCGACAGGTAATAGTGGACACGCCCACCAGCCCTGTCACCAGTGGCTTGCCCTTGTTTTTTGTGATCACAGTGACTGCCATCAAACAGGTGAGAACGTCAGATTGTTCAAGCGGCACCTCCCTCCCCTTTGCTGCTGCCGTGTGACCTGCTGGCCAACCACAACTTTCCCCGAGTGCCTGTGTTCGATTTCTTTTTCCGTCCCTGTGATTGATGGAGAGGCCCATGCCGGTTGGCGTCTGAAGCCACACTTTTCAGAGGTCTCTGTCTTTAATATGCACACGCACCCCCCACATGCATAAGTGACCTGCTTTCTCTGTCCCCACCCCTAGGGATACGAGGACTGGCTCCGTCACAAAGCTGACAATGAAGTGAATAAATACCTGGTCACAGTGGTGGAGGATGGCCAGAGGGTGCGCAAGGAGAGCGAGAAGATCAAGGTATCTGTAAAGGAAGAATGCAGAACGGTCCGCGGGTGTCACTGAGGGTTGGGGACCTGTCAGTCCAGCTTGTATAGGATGGACAGTCAGTGTAGGTAATCTCAAAATTATTTGGGAAGTAACTTTTTTCCCCTGCTGTCTTAAATATGGGGCCACTTTTACATATAGTAATTAATGCAAAAAGTTTCTGTAATTTTTGGTTTGTTTTACAACCGTACCCGCAAACCTGCCACAAATGACAATACTTTTAAATAGTAGGCTGTTCAGCAATGTTTGAAATCAAAGATAAGTACCAAATTATTCTTTGCCTTTATCAACTACCCTGTGAGACGCTTACTTGACGGTTTGATTTTAGTTGTGGATTTTGGGAGTCTGTGAAACGTCTTGACCAAAGCTGCCACGTTACGTATTACAACCAGGAAGGAAATACTGTTATTTCTTTTCAGCCGTTTAACCCTAATTTTAACACACAAAAAAATATATCAATTTAAATTGTATTGTGTCATCCCGTCTCTCGTTTCGAAAATATATCGGTGTACCATGAAAATTCATTAGTGCCCAGTCCAAAGAGACTATAAAAGTTGCTGCTGGGTGAGAGGCGAAGCCGTGAGTAAGCATGCGATCTGTAGCTGCACCCCTGTGAGAGATCTGGTTATTTGCTTTTGGATGAAAGCCTTTATTTAAAAATAAAATTGGCCGTGTTACATAGTAGTACGTAGTTAGTTACATAAAGTTATGTACGTACATAATGTGATAAGCAGTGCTGTTTGTATGAGTTGTTTGAGACGGAAAATGAAATTAAATGAATATAAATAAAATGATGGCTTATACGTTTTTTAAGCATATTTTTCAAATAATTTTGAGCACAAATTTTGCCCCTCAGTCATGGTTCTTACAGACATTCTGAGACTTCACGCCATCCAAGACCTGCACTTCAGTTGAATAGTGCAGGAAACAATCCGTTGAATAAATGAGTTTTATTGTCTCCAGGGCAAGTAAATGATGCCATTTAAATATCATTGAGGAAGATGATGATTGTAATTCTGTAACTGACAATGACAATTGGCCACCACATTCACGTAGAGGTGAAGTGTGTGTGCGCGTGTGTGTGCGCGTGTGTGTGCGCGTCCCACAGACACTTTCCACGATTTCATGAGAGGAAGGCTGATGCAGCCTCCTTTAGTCGGTATGAACACAAGTACAGTGGTACCTCAGAACTCGAATTTGATCCATGTTTTATCCCTTTTTCTTTTTGTTTGTTATCTCAGCGGAAAGAAAGGGTTATGTGCCGCATTACTCATTTCCCCGCACGTACAAGTTATTTTAGGTTGGCGTTCACGGTTTGACTTCTGAAATTCAGATCAAGTTCTAGGTAATTTTTTCCTGAATTGGTTGGTTCGACTTAAGAAACTCCAGTTCTAATGAGTTTGAGAACTGTGGTACCACTGTACATGAATATATCGCTTGAACAAATAAGATGTGTGGCAAAAAAACAATATGAGCGACACCCATAAATTGTTGCTTTTGTCCTACACTGCTTACAAGTGAGTCATCAAATACCCCTGACGGGGGTTAGCGCTAAGGGCCTTTTCCAAGTGCCCAGCAGCAACATGACTGCTTTGCCAGCCACAGGATTTGAACAGACAACCCTCTGGGCGTGGGCACGGCTCCTGAACCAGCTGAGCTGCTTGCTGCCCTCACTGCTATTTATACAGCGTAGCCCCAATTTGACACTTGGCCGTGTCTGACTTGACCTCTCATAGGCCACACCAAGGCATTGTAAGCGAGGTTTAACTTTGATTGGGAAATGTGCTTGTGCATTAGACAAGGCTCCTGACCACCACCTTGGTGTTTGCAACACTTTCGTCTGCAGGTCGGTGACATTGTTGAGGTACTTGAGGACGAGACCTTCCCCTGTGACCTCATCCTGTTGCAGTCCAGCCGCGATGATGACACCTGCTTTGTCACCACGGCTAGCCTGGACGGGGAGTCCAATCACAAGGTGAGAGGCTCATCATGTGACTTATTTCCACAGTTTTTTTTTTTCCCCTCTATCTACTTCCTTTCTACCTATCGCTGCTGCACAGTTCATCGTCCCATATTTTGACCTGCATGTGCCACGTCCTGCACACATGAGGACGAGACCTAGATCCCAGTCACTCATCCACAATCCCCCCCTTTCTCTAGACACACTATACAGTGCCTGATACAGAGAAGGAGGTGGAATTGCTGAATGCGACCATCGAATGCGAACAACCGCAACCTGACCTCTACAAGTGAGTCGCTTCCGTCCACATGTTTGCTATTTGCCTATCTGTGTGGCCGTCTCAGCACGTGAGTGCAGCGGAGAGACATCCTACTGTTCATTTCAATGTTTACTGCTGCTACGAAGTAGCAACATTGTTTTGGTGCCACCTGCTGCCCAATTGTGCTAATTACATCTCAGAATTTTGTCAGTCTGTGTAGTAGAGTTGCTGGGGCTGTTTTAGGTGGGCTTTAGAGTTTTGCTCTGTATATCCCCCCAGGTTCAGTGAAATAGACTTATAGGAGATGTGTGTATATTAACATTTCACACGGCCTTCATTTTCATTATTTGTGCTAATTTGACCACAGCCAATTCAATGAGCCGTGTTGTTGGCATGCAGGTTCGTGGGCCGTATGCATGTCCACAAGGACGGGCAGGAGGCTATGCGGTGAGTCCTACAGCCTCGCGCCATCCGATCATCCAGCAAGCTGGACCTCTTTAACCCGCCTGCGTGTCCTTGGATCTCCCTGTGATCTATCGCTTCAGACGAGTCCCACGCAAAGCTGGCGTCTGTCCCGGGGCGCTTAGGGAGGCAGTTCTGAGTGCTGATGGTCATTGGCTCCATAAAATCCAGCACTGGCTGCTTCTCTGGAATGCAGGAGACGGCTGGAGATTAATTATTGATTTCTAGCTGCTTCCACACCTCCTTGTGGAAAATTAATATTAAGAGCTTAGTTTTTTTCCATACATTACATGTCTTTTAGGCTGGAAAAGATATACAGTCTCTCTATTTGTTTTTGTTTTTTTTTTTATTGTTTTTACCAGGTCCCTGGGCCCAGAAAACTTGTTATTAAAAGGAGCTACTCTAAAAAACACAAAGAAGATATACGGTCAGTACTGTTCATATTAGATTGTTTTATTGGAGTAGAAGATAATGGATGGCGTTCTTTGTGTGACCTTGCATAGCTCGGCAGGCGGTGTTTCTCACGCCCTCCCTTGCTGTTACCAGGGGTGGCTGTTTACACTGGCATGGAGACCAAGATGGCCCTGAATTACCAGGGTAAATCGCAGAAACGCTCTGCTGTAGAGAAGTAAGTGGAACAGAGGGTTGGAAATCAGGGTCACGTGACTGTATAGCTGGGTGCAGTTCATGCCATTATGACAAAAGGTGATGGAGGTTTATGCTCCTTAGTTAAGCGTTCTGGCAGATATTCCCATTTTCCAATGAGAAAGTCCTCCGGACCGGTCATATAGAGCGGCACTCTGGTTTGGCACTTTCGGTGCTGGTACTTGACCGGAAGTCAATGGTAAAGCGAAAGTACCGTACTTTGTGCAGTGGAAAAGCGTCCTTAGTTACAGTGAGGGGTGGTGACAGTGTGTGTACTCTGTGTGTGTGTGTGTGTGTGTGTGTGTGTGTGTGTGTGTGTGTGTGTGTGTGTGTTATTGTCACTGTGGTTGATTATAGTATAGCCATGCAGAGATGGATCATATTGGGTCATGGATCATACCCTTATTACACTATCCTTTTCCTGACCCTTTGTTTGTGTGTGCACCTGTAACTCTGTTCCAGGTCGATCAACGCCTTCCTCATTGTGTACCTGTTCCTGCTTGTCGGCAAGGCTCTGGTGTGCACCACTCTGAAGTACGTATGGCAGAGCCGGCCTGGGCAGGATGAACCCTGGTACAACCCCAAAACCGTGAAGGAGAGAGAGTCAAACCTGGTGAGATCCGATGTTTCCAGAAATTTCCTGAATGAGACTGATGTGTTGTTTTTTTTACTCTGAAGTTCTCTCTGAACTGCATTTTACAAATATATTGCATTTACAGTATTAGTATTTTTAATTAGTTTTACGATGCGCGCAAGATGAATTATTTTCTCCAGGGAAAATTCCGCCAATATGAGGCAGCTGCCGTCCCAAACAGACTTACTTGAACTGGCCTGTATCGGTCTGACATCAGCATTAATTAAGCACGATGACACCCTGCCAAGTGTTTTTTTCCTCTTTCTGCTCTTCGCTGTATCACATATTCTGTGTTTAATAAATTATGGCTTAAGGAAGACAAAATATAGCCACCATTTTTTTTTATGGTATCACTGCCCCATTTATTTCAAATGACACGGTCAAGATGGCGTTTTGTTGTCAGATTATTGTACCTTCTCCTCATGACTGACGTGCTCTGACG
This sequence comes from Cyphomyrus plagiostoma, assembly GCA_019775915.2. Lineage (NCBI taxonomy): Eukaryota > Metazoa > Chordata > Actinopteri > Osteoglossiformes > Mormyridae > Cyphomyrus > Cyphomyrus plagiostoma. The sequence goes on from JABFEA020000052.1 coordinate 7,216,220, forward strand.
TTATTACAGTATCTGAAGATGTTCACAGACTTCCTGTCCTTCATGGTCCTCTTCAACTTCATCATCCCCGTGTCCATGTACGTCACAGTGGAGATGCAAAAGTTCCTGGGCTCCTTTTTTATCACCTGGGACAAGGACTTCTTTGACACCGAGATCCAGGAAGGGGCCCTGGTCAACACCTCAGACCTGAACGAGGAGCTCGGCCAGGTGAGAGGCGTGGCATCGGAGCGGGGTTCACACGCCCGGGATGCCCTGGCTAAGCACCACGCTACCATTTTGTGGTACTACCATCGTCAGGCCCCACAGCCAGTACAGAATTGTGGCAGACCTGCACGGTGTAATGTATAACCCCACACATTTCCCCCACAAAATAGGGTTTGAATTGCACATGAGA
>JABFEA020000052.1:7216623-7243732 GCA_019775915.2 Cyphomyrus plagiostoma
GGGGCTGGTGGGGGGGTTAGGGTAGTTGAAAGTGCAGAAGCACAGAGCCGTGTGACACAGGGGGGCTGGACTCAAGGGTGTTCATGCATAGTGCACCGTCTATGTAAACAATGATGATAAACCAGCATAAACAGTGGAATAAATATAGTATCACTTGACTGACAATAAATAGATGATATTAAGGTAAAGTGACCTGTTCTAGTAGGTGAGGGGTGTGTGCATATTTTTAGGTATGGGTAGGTGGCAGGGGGGTTGGGGGTGCAGCAGGGTGTAGAGTGTCCTGGCAGCCTCGGGTAAGCCGGTGTTGCTCCTGTACCAGCCAGACGGGAGCAGGACAAAGAGTCAGTGAGAAGGGTGGGGGGCCTTTCACGATACTGGAGGCTTTCTGGGTGCAGTATTCGTGGAAAATGTCCTTGGTGCACTGTCCACCGCAGAGATCCGCAATTCACAAAGTGACCACCGATGGCGCTAGTGATGGGGCCCCCGTCGCACATGGAGATGCCGGTGTGCATCACTGGAGAAGCATGAAGCGGCTGAACGCCTTGGGCGGAATGCATGGGCCACACTGTCACGCACTGTGCACGACGCAGAGATGCCGGTTAGATGAACTGCGTGTGTTTACACCCTAGAAGGAATGTGGAGAACCTAGAGAAAGGCAAGACAACATGGGGGGAACAGACAGAAGGGGGCAGGATTCAAAGGCATGCAGAATCCATGCTGCCCACAGAGACACCTCTCTAAGAAGATATTAATCAGTGCAAAGCAGAAATATACCACACCTATCTCCGCTTCCCTCTCCTCATCTTCACGGCTAGGTGGAGTATGTTTTCACGGATAAAACTGGCACGCTGACTCAGAACAACATGGAGTTCATCGAGTGCTGCATCGATGGCTTTCAGTACAAGTACCGCGAGTCACAGGCTGAGCTGGATGGGTTCTCTGTAACCGATGGGCCCATCTACAAGGTCCAGGAAAAAGCAGGCCGGGTGAGTAACTGCAACGGCGACAACGCCGTGGGGAGTAGCTGGTCGTAAGGGATGCTGGTACAAGATGATCCCTGCGTTTTACCAGTAATATCTAGTGAAATATCCATCTGGGGCACGTTTCCCGAAACCATAGCTGCTAAGAACATTAGGAGCTTACCATCGACTCAACGGTTCCATCTATGCAAGTTGCTCTCCAGAGCCTTTGGGGAGCGTATCCCTGGATGACTGGGTAAAGATGCATGTTGTTTACAACAGGGCTGTTCTTTGATGCCTGTAGAGATCGACCACCCTGCAGAGTTTAGGTGCAGCCCTAATTCTACACACTTCACTAGCATCTTAGTATTAGGGCCAATTTAGCTTCAACATAGCTGACTCTAATACGAGGATGCTTCAGAGGGGCCAGGGCTGGGCTGTCCTGCTTTAGATCAGGCAGTCTTATCCAGTGTGGGACGTTGGGTATGCAGGTTCTCTGGAGCTCCCTAATTAGATTACAAATTAGAGGACTGATTGGCTGAGGAGGCCTCAACCTGGGTTTGACCAGCTGACCTAAAGCGCGTCCCAAAAGCCTGCAAACACAATGGCCACTTCTGCTGTAGATGAACGCGCAAGGGACTAAAATGCAAATAGAAGAACCAGGGTCCCTCATGAGATTGTCTCAGCTAGAGGTTCTTATTTCCTGGGATTATCTCCCGTCTTGGCTCCTTGCAGGAGATGGAGGATCTATTTCTGCGAGCACTGTGCCTCTGCCACACCGTGCAGCTAAAGGAAAGCCAGCTGGTCGAGGTGGACGGAGACCAGATCGACTCCATCTCAGGGGGTCAGTGTGGCTTCATTGCCTCCTCGCCAGATGAGGTGGCCCTAGTGAAAGGAGCGATGAAGTAAGAGAAGCCGGTCCCCACCATGTCATCAGCCTGAATGCTCCACAAAGGATTTTATCGTCCCTAATCTCGTTTTTGCTTTTTTTTCCCCAGGTATGGCTTCACCTTCTTGGGTTTGGAATGTAAAAACATGAAAGTCTTGAACAGGGACAATGACGTCGAAGTGTAAGTCCTTGTGTTTCGCGGTCACTTGCTCAGAATTTAGAAGCTTATCCTTTCATTGGCATTTGCACATTGCCTGTGTCATGTTCTCCCCCAAAGGTACGAGCTGTTGCACGTGTTGAACTTCGATCCTGTGCGCCGTCGCATGAGTGTGATCGTAAAATCCAAAACTGGTGAGGGGTAAACCACGAACAGATCGAACCCCCTCCACCCCTGATTCATGCTGACATACCTGTCCTTTGCTTTAGGGGAGACCCTCCTCTTTTGCAAGGGGGCTGACTCCTCCATTTTCCCTCGTGTAAGGAGGGATGAAGTGGACAGGATACAGGTGCACGTTCAGAGAAATGCAAAGGTCTGTTTGTTCTCAATGCTATTTTTATTGGTGTCACTGTATTTCCTGGATGGGGGGTTAAATATGGCTTTAAGACCGGTCCACCTCTGCAAGCAATTTCTTTTTAGTGTGATAACCCAGAAAGTATTTGGCAGATCATTTAAAACTTTGCCGATACCTTGAATGAATGAAGATCAAAATGTGCTCACAAATTCTGAGACAAACTGGACTGAAATTGAAGTAGCACCTTGCAGTGGCTGCTAAGAGTAGGACGGCCTCAAACATTTTAATCAGATGTCAAAACTGTGTGAAAGATTATTTTCAAACTTAGCTGGTACATTAGATTGAAACATGGCATGAAAAGTGAAGCAATTAGGGTAACCCCAGAAGTATTTAACCCTGTGACTATGATAAGTCAAAAATATTTCACAGTCTTGGGGTCTTGAATTTCTCCTTATTACCACTTCGCAAATTGGATGAGATCTTCACCTGATTTCATTTTGCGATAAATCCTTCTAAATTGAAGCAGCAGTGCTGTGTGGCAGCAAAGGACTGAATGGGTGACTGTAGAAGACACTTGAAATTCTGAACATAGTAAATCTAAAAGTATTGCATGGATCTTTTTCAAATTTCCCAGGACCATTGTACAGGTCATTTGTTCTAAAACTGTGGGGTGCCTTGGGAAGGGTAATGAGATGATTCTCTGAATATAGAAATAAAAGGTTATAATTCTTTTTTCATCGCAGCCTAGCAAAATTTATTGGTAGCGGAATTTTAGCTGGTTGGCAAAATTTATGGCGGGCAGCTTGGTGAAGCTTACCGTGCCCCCCCCCCCCCCCAGTAGAGCTGGAGGAGGTAGCTGGGGAGAGAGAGGTCTGGGCATCTCTGCTCAAAGTGCTGCCCCCCACAGCGCGACCTGACCCCAGAGAAGCGGTAGACAGTGGATGGAATAGTGTGGCTTTTGAAAATACCATCAGAATACCCTGTAGCAGGGATCATCAACCTGCTCATACATGGAACTTTGCCACGGGCCTGCCAGGTGTTCCTGATTGGCTGGAAACTGGGAGGGAACAAAAATGTGGACAGTCCAGGACTGGATTGGGAATCATTGGTATAATCTATGGACTGTATGACTGTGTGAAAAATGAGATTCTGTCTAAGGCCAGAGTAGGGGTGCTAGAGAGGTTGGGGGGTGTGGGAGGCGTTGGGATTACATGGAGGGTGGGGCTGACACCTGTTCGGGGAATACACTGTTGTTGTTCCTATAGCCACTAGTTCAGTAGATGCTTGCCAGAATAAGCTTGTTCTGTTAGCTGTCTGGTGTCAGTCAGGCAACCCAACAACTAGATGTGTAAAGCCCTGCCTTGGTGGTTAAACTCAATCCTGCATTGAGCCTCAGGTATGTGTCGTTTTAGACAGGTGTGCACAGAATTTTAGCCGTGGGCTAACTCGTGGGAATCGCGTCTAACACACTGAGTTATCCTTCGCAGCTGCCGTACAAGTGACATTTTAGGAGCGCTGAAGGTCTTTTTCCGGCCCGTTGATCTTGTACGCAGCAGCTGAGTAGTTGAGCTTTGTTTGCATGTTTGCTGAGGCGCGGTTATGTCGATTTGCTGAACAAACACAGGAGGGTTACCGGACCCTGTGTGTGGCCTACAAGCAGCTGAGCACAGAGGAGTATGTGCAGGTCGACGCCAGCCTCAGAGAAGCTCGTCTGGCCCTCGAGGACCGAGAGGAGAAGCTGGCCGCCGCGTACAACCGCGTGGAGACTGGGATGACCCTCATCGGCGCCACGGCAGTGGAGGACAGGTGCAAAGCTCGTGTTAGCACCGTTAGCCGCCATTAGCTACCCAGTGTGCCATCCCAAGATGGCCTCCGCTCCGGGTGGCGCCAACTCGCCCCGTTTCTGTAGGCTGCAGGAACAAGCCGCAGAGACCATGGAAGCTCTACAGAGCGCGGGTATGAAGGTGTGGGTGCTCACAGGGGACAAGATGGAGACGGCCAAGTCCACCTGCTATGCCAGCCGCCTCTTCCAGCAGGGCACCGAGCTGCTGGAGCTGACAGTGCGCACCCTAGAGGAGGGGGGGCAGCCGCGCGAGGAGCGTTTGCTGCAGCTTCTCCTGGAATACCAGGCGAAGACCCAGTACCTTCCCGTCGGCAAGGGAGTGAACCACAGGTCGGTCCGCCGTTTGTTTATACACACTGTGTTTCTTTGACGCTTAAGGCTCCATTTCCATATGTAATGATATGATCTGTAGCTATACCTCTGGCTGCCCTGCGTCGTTCCCAGGAGCTGGTCCTCAGCGGGGCAGGACTATGGCCTCATCGTGGATGGCGCCACGCTTTCCCTGGTGCTCAACGCCTCTCCCGAGACGGACAGCGGTCGCTATAAGAGCCTCTTCCTGACCATCTGCCAGAGCTGCACCTCTGTGCTCTGCTGCCGCATGGCCCCCCTGCAGAAAGCCCAGGTAGCTGTGTGGCTGCAGCCAGCTGCAGCCAGCTAACCCCAAAGGCTGCTTGGTAGCTCTCCGCAGGGGCGTATCCACTCTGCGTATGCGGAAATGTTCGTAGTTCTCCAGTCAAGCCGCACACTTTGCATGCTGCGCACGTTATATTTATATTTTTGAATAACAATAATATAAATTATTATTCTGATATTGCCTGCACACATACCACGGCAGTTTCTGGATGTTTCACCAATTCAGAGAGCCACCTCACAGGGCAGCCAGCTTTCCAATTCGAGACGAGTCTGCACTCACGCATCCAGGCAGGGTTCGCAAACTACCCCGGCGCTCACCAAAAGCGTCCGTGTTGGTATCTAAAGCGGACGTGAGCACACACCGTCGCCCGAACCTCAGTCCTCATAGTGATCTTGTTGTTCAAAGGGTGTCCAGTTCTCATACATTGCGTTGATACTAATATTTCCTTGTACGTAACTGAAGCAGCCAATAATCTTTTTTCCTGTCCTGTTTTCATAGATTGTAAGGATGGTGAAAAATTCCAAGGGGAATCCCATCACACTGTCAGTGGGCGACGGAGCCAACGATGTCAGTATGATCCTGGAGGCGCACGTGGGCATCGGTGAGATGTTCAACTCGCCCCCTTATGCTCATCTGGTTTTCGTCTAGCACTTCCTGGTGTCTTTTAGGGCCGCAACAGTTTATCAGTAAGGTCAATAGTAATCGGCAAGAGAAATAGCTGACGATGCATTTTGCCATCGATATGGTTGAGTTTTTGTGAGTTGCTGCGTAAATGGCGTCCATATCATTTTCATGTTATCTTCGGCGCGATGGGTCTGTTTTCATATTTGATTTTTCCGCCAGTTGCGGCAAACACACATATAGGCAGCAGAGTGAAATGAGTAAATCACAGTATTTTGAAATCAAAATTACCCAGGACTCTTACACTTGTTCTGCCAGTTATATATTAGAAATACAGTCCTTTTAAATCTAATGGTTAATAGTTTGCTTATACGAATATTATAGGGAATATCTGTTGAAGGTCTCGGTTTGTGATCTTGATGCCCGGTACCTAGGAATTAAGGGGAAAGAGGGTCGGCAGGCTGTGCGGAACAGTGACTACGCCATTCCTAAGCTTAAGCACCTCAAGAAACTGCTGCTGGCCCACGGACACTTGTACTATGTCCGCATCGCCCATCTGGTACAATACTTCTTCTACAAGGTAGGTCCACACCTTTGCGTCTCCTGTCAGGCTTGGCATGCATTCAGCAGAGCCACCTTGCAGATGGATAGACAGATGCTCATCGAACTGTCCATATACGGACCAAGGTGCCCTTCACAAGGCTCGTCCGTGTCCATGGTAATGAACAGTGTAGGTTCTAATGTCAGAGGTAAACATTTCATGTTGATCACAGTGTCCTTCAGAATCCGCCATGGCTTTGAGGACGTTCCTGACTTTAGCCTGAGTGGCCCGTTTCTGCATGTTGTGGTGTGATGGTAAATGTACAGTGTTGGATTATTGCCACCTTATGCCATTCATGTCAACAAAAGTCATTTGTGTTTTTTCTTCTCTCCCAACCCAGAATCTTTGCTTCATTTTACCTCAGTTTTTGTACCAGTTCTACTGTGGATATTCCCAACAGGTGAGAAGTGCGTAGAAGTGCGTAGAGGGCCTTTATGCTTGGCATTTTCCACATGGGGCACCACCCCCATGAGGAGGTGGGGATAGCTGGGGTGGGGGGGCCTCCAAACGTAGCCCTGTGGTCCTTCCCCTCTGGCCAACCCTTCTCCGCCATCCTTTGAGAAGGAATCCCCCGTAGAGATGTGTCTGTATGAGTGTTTCTGAACCCGGTCCTTGAGGACCTCCGATGCTCCATCTTCTTGCTCCCCCCCCAGCTACCGCAGAGATGTAGACTGCCTGGGGGTCTCCGAGGACCCGCTTCAAAAACACGGGTGTATATGCATATATACACACAGTACTCCAGCCAGGCTGACCTGTGCAGATTACACTCTGCCTGTAGAAATCCCGCAAAGCACAAACTGTGTCCCTATATCTGCAATGACTATGCAGACTGTGACTGAATGTACCCCCCCCCCCCATTACATTACACAGCATCTGCATAAACATTTTGAGCTTGCGTGTACGCCTGTGTTCCTCTCCGTGTTTGACCCCAACCCCAACCCCTGACCAGCCCCTCTACGACGCAGCCTATCTGACGATGTACAACATCTGCTTCACCTCAATGCCCATCCTGGCCTACAGCCTGTTTGAGCAGCATATCTGCATCGAGATCCTGCTCGACAGCCCCTCACTTTATAGGTGAGAAGGGACATGCGCTCACGTTTCTTATCCTCGGATGATTTCCGAATATGGCGAGGCGGCGGAGGTCTGCGTGCTTCACCGCCTGTGCCGTGCACTTTCAGGCAGACCGCCAAGAACGCCCTGCTGCGCTGGGGGCCCTTCTCCTACTGGACCTTGCTGGGCATCTTCCACGGCCTGCTCTTCTTCTTCGGGGCCTTCTCTCTCTTCAGCAACCCTGCCCTGCTTTCCACTGGCCAGGTCCTCCTCTTCTACCCAGCGATGTTATTTTGGATTTCAAGACTTATGTGTGAGTTTAAGAGTAATGTGTACGTCTCTCTTTCCAGGTCTTCGGAAATTGGGCCTTTGGCACAGTTGTGTTTACGGTCCTTGTCTTCACTGTCACACTAAAGGTATGTTTTCCTTTTTCCCCTCTGTTCGTTTTGGTATTTCTAGCACATATTGTTAATCCCAAGGACAATTAGAGCGAATGCAGGAAGGCTGAATGCAGATGGTGCAAACCCAAGCTTCACATCGACAAAGGAATGTTCAAGGAATGGCTGCATGATTACAGTACAACAATTTGCAAAGCTAGACAATACATTGTCTCCACCATTATCAAAAATCACATTAAAAATAGCACAAAAACTCTTTGCTATGGTGTGTGTGTATGTATATATGTGCCATATCTCGTTGCTTCCTCACATCCTGTTTAAAATCCTTCTTGGCTCTCAGCGGACGCACTTCTTATTCCCTGTACGGTGTCCCTGAGTGTCTAGAAAGGCGCCTATAAATAAAATGTATTATTATTATTATTATTATTATTATTATAATAAAATGTTCTCCCGCTAATTTCCTCCTATGGCCACAAGTTCTAGTATTTAAACTAATATTAAACTAGCCATTTGGCTGAACAGCATCCAGACCCGTTAGAATCTTATAGACCTGGATCATATCCCCCCTCAGTCTCCTTTGCTCAAGGGTAAACAGATTCAGCTCAGCTAACATTTCCTCTCTAGTCTTGACACATTACCAACCAAATCTCAAGACAATATCAGACTTCAGTTTATAAACACCTTACTCATTTTAAGCATAGTTTATGACATATTAACAACTGCAGTTGTGAAGGCTCTCAAAGAAAAATCCAGAAGCAACTTCATTTATTAGATCTCATTAGATCTTTCATTGGAAATATTGAGAAAATTGTCTTCAAGCAACTTACTGGATTTTTTTGTCCTTAAATAGACTTCAGTCAGGATTCCAGTCTAATCACAGTACTGAGACCTGCTCTTATTAAGGTTACTAATGACATTAGCTTAAATACAGACTCTGGAAAATCATCTGTTTTATTACTGCCCCATCTCAGTGCTACTGTTGGTACCATTGACCAAAGGCTTCTCAGACTTGAGAATTGTGTTGGACTCATGGTTCTAAAATGGTTAATTTCTTACTTGCAGAGAAGAAATTACTTTGTCAAAATAGGAAATAATTTTTGTGTGAGAACGTCAGCGTCTTGTGGTCTGATTACTGCAGTAGTCTCTGAACTAGACTCCCAAAAAAGACAATCATACAGCTTCAGTCGATTCACAATGCAGCTGCCCAAACTCTCGCTAGAAGTAAAAAAAAAACAGGGAACAAGTCATCCCCGCTTTTAAGTCCTTACACTGACTACCTGTGTGTTACAGAATACACTTTATGGTACTATTAGGATTCTTAATGGTTAGGGATGCGCACTTGTAACTGAAAGATTACAGGTTCGAAACCCCGACCAGCAAGGCACCTCTGAGGTACCATGAGCAAGGTACCACCCCCAAGCACTGCTCCCCAGGCGCTGAATTAGCTGCCCCCTGCTATGTCACATTGTCACATGGGTTAAATGCAGAGGACACATTTCGTTGTACACTGTGGTGTGTCAACAATGACCACTGATTAATAAAAAATAAAAAAAAAATTACTTGTGTATAAACCTCTTAATGGGGTCAGCCCTGAGTGTGAAATCGCTGCAGAGGTATGAGTAGAACAGAAATCCATGAGGAACAAGTCGGTTAGCCATGCCTAAGGTAAAGACTAAACATGGAGAAGCAGCGTTTAGCTTTTACGCTGCTCTTGAATGGGAGCAGCTGACAGAGAGCGTTCGGACAGCGTTCGGAGAGCCCCAACACTAAATCCAGGCTGAAAACTTTCCTGTTTCTCCAGTCTATTAGCTCAGCGTAACACTGTTAGCTCTGCTGTCCTCTAATGGTGCCTTATCATACTAATTCATCTGTAATTTGCTTTTTATTTACATGTTTAAGTTTTCCTTTTTGTAATCAATGGGTTGCCTTGCTTTGGCGTCACATAGCAGACCCAGCAAGTTGGCTGGCATTGTCCTGACTACAGTCTGTACCACACAGCTGGCACTGGACACGCGACACTGGACCTGGATAAACCACTTTGTCATCTGGGGCTCCCTGGCCTTCTATATCGTCTTTAGCTTCTTCTGGGGTGGTATCATATGGTGAGTCGCATTCTGCTGGCAGGCAGTAAAATGAACCCACAAGATATCAATGAATTTCCAGTCTAAACCGCTGACACATTTCTGAATGTCTGTTACCTGGTTAATCAGCGTTACCTTCAGGCTACAACGCACTCGCCAGAAATGCCATGCGATGCCGACAGCACAGCGCCTCCCGGCTGGGGTCTTGCTGCTTCTCCTGTGTGTCTGCTGTGGCACGCTGTGGACTCTGCCCCCTCCCTCTCTCGTACCCTAGGCCCTTCCTGGAGCAGCAGCGGCTCTACTTCGTCTTCGCCAACATGCTGAGCTCCGTCTCAGCCTGGCTTGCCATCCTCCTGCTCATCCTACTCAGTCTGCTGCCCGAAGTCTTCCTGCTGGCACTACGACGGCCTCGTGGTCCTCGCGTGCGACAGGTACCGGCCGCGTCTCCCTACTCACACCCCTCCTTCCCAGTCCCCTCCTTTCTTTCCCAGCTAATTCCAGTTCACCCCCATCCCCACCCTCAACCGCATAATACATAAAGGTGAAGCCGTCACTCTAGTAGAACAGGGTCCCACATGCATGTAATGCCAATGCCGTTCTCTAAAATCCATTCCAGTTTCGATATCTTTTGCAGTGAGAAGTACTGCAAAAATTTGATATGAAGTCACTCGGCTTCCCCCACTTCCCCTTTATTCCTCGTACCTCAGTGTTAAGTTGTTTTGGGCCATATCTGCCCCCCCCCCGCCTTAATCCCTCTTTCGCTGATCATCTCAGACTCCCATCCCTTTTTTTTGCTTTCTTTTCTTCAGCCCAGACTGTAGGCAGTGTGGTGACTGGCGCTTCAAGGCGTCAGATCTAGTTGGTCGATTATTAGTAAGATTTGCGTTATCTATCCGCAATAAACTATAGCTACACAGAACTAACCTACCAACACAGTGTGCCAGATAAGTTGGTGTTCTTGCCTCGAGATACAAATCAGTATGGGACGTGATTATAGGGCTTTAGGTAACGATGTACAAATTTGTTCAGCCTCTGGCTTTTCAGTGAGATACGACTTTTTATTCTCACACCCAAACACCTACAATATTTGTGTGAGGTGAATTGAGACGCCCAAAAGTTAATAATCTTTATAAATTTGGTGTACCCTTATCCCGCTGCACCAATGTCTTTTTCCCTTGTTTATCCACAATGTCTCTTCTTTTAAAGATGTTGTGTTGCTGATCTGTCCCTTTCTTCACCGCCGCTTCAGTGCTTATCGCTCCCGCGATTTACCAAACCAGGCGCATGTGGTGTGGCCCGCTAACGAAATTAATGCACATGAGGATACGAGGAATGTATCCAGATTACTAACTTTGGGACGTCACGATTCTTTTGTTACATGTGGGAGAGTCCGAGGGAGACTAATTTTTCATACCGTCGAGACATTATACCGTGGTATGTAATATTTTGACGTTTTTTCCCCCAAAAGCAATGACATTCCAGTATTTTGAAAATCTGAAATACACCAAGCGGGGCGGAGGTTTCTCCCCCAGGATATGGTGTCAGAATACCGCAGTACATCGTATCACCAGAAATCCTTCCGAGCCTAGATTGTTGATTGTAGTCATATCAGATCCAGTCCCCTTTTACCGCGTCAGTCAGTCAGTCAGCCCAGCCAGTTAATCTCACTGGAGCTTGCCAGAGTTGCTGTTCGTCAAAGCTGGAATTTCGTTTTCCGTCAATATGCCAGGAGAGCCGTGCCAGTGAAGTTGCAGTGTACCCAGGACAGTCCCTGTGTCACTGCGTGTGACGTCCCATTTCCCACTGTACCTCTCTGTCTCCTTCCTGCCCTGTGACCCACTGCACCTGCTGTCCTCCAGATGAGGCGACGCCTCCCTTCCTCTGGGACGTCTGCCATCTTCATGCTGTCCCAGACCTCCAGCAGTCACAGCTTCTCCTGGAGTGACTGAGGTCTCTCTTGTGAATTTCTGTCTTTCTACACCCCCGGTTTGCATTGTTGTGGTCTGTTTGTTATGACTGGCTTGATACCTCCTGCATGCGATGGCTTGTGTACCATTGAACCGCCTCAGTTCCCAGCCATGACCATGTGAATTTGTTTTTTTTGCTGATATTTTGAGTCCATAGGCTTTTGTCTGACATAAGGAAGCTCACTTTTGTACCTCCCCGCAGTTGTTGCGCCTTTGAAGCTGGCTGTTTGTTTTTAGTTTTTTTTTTTGTTTGTTTTGTCTAGTTTGAGCTCTGGTATCCGGTGGCTGTAGAGCAGTCTGTGAGTTGTGTGCCTGCAGTAATTCACCCCATTAGACGTTGAAAGTCGTCTTATCGCATTCTCTTGCCCGTGTTCTGGTGCCTGCTGCCACTGCCTGGCCATCCATCAGAATATGGCTGCAGGTAACTGGATCTCACCGTGACGACTGCATGCTCTTCAACGCCACGCCAAGTTGCACGTGGTGTGTGTGTGTGTGTGTGTGCGCGCGTGTGTGTTTGCAGCAGCTGTATTTGAGCCTGTCGCTTGACAAATGTTTGACCAAAAACACCAAAACAAGTCTGAATCTGTCATTTTACAGAGTGAATTTAACAGCAATGAAGAATTTGCTGAGGGGCGAATATTCACTTGGAGAGGTCATACTGCATATGCACCAAATTAAGATATTCTTGTGTGTGTGTGTGTGTGTGCAGGTGATGGAATCACTAGCCCCCCCCCCCCCCACATTGTGACTAGACCACCTAGTACCCCTTGATCACTGCATATATATATATATGTGTGTGTGTGTGTGTGTGTCTCTCCCTGCACTTCTGGCCAATCCTCAGGGCAGGCTGCCATAAGTGTGTCTCACCCTTTCAGAAGAAGCCCGCTCAGTGTCCTCAGCCTGCAGGGAGGCCTCTGCTATTGACACCCATTTCAGGCCCAGTTCTGTCCATTGAACAGGTACAACACCACAGCCAATTAAAAGCTGTGACTTGACAGTTAAAACGCACACTCTCTTTGCACTGTTTTGGGCACAAATTTCCACCCCTTCCTGAAGGAACAGGGCAGGGCACAAGAGCCCCGCCTACACATGCATGTAGCCAAGGGACTGATGGGAAGAAGGGGATTGTGGGTGTGCAGCTGAGACTCGCGTGCTGTAAGGATAACCTGAGTACAGGAAAGTTCACAAGCTTCATCTCCAGGGATACCACAAGCCATGGAATTTCTGGAATATCATGTCATTTTAAAAAGTATATTCCAGAAATGGAAAGTCAGGGGTTTTGATCCCTTTTTTTTGGCCAAGTCATGGACCATCAGGGAATTTTGTCTGTAGCATGTTTTAGTTGCTACATGCAAATTAGCATATGAAGGTTAAAATTTCGATAATTTCTTGTTGTAGCAGCGCAAATGCACTTAACCAAGTACGTATCTGCGCAGATACGTACTAAGGTTTGCTGCACGTATCGCTTTATACAGCAAATGCGTGTCTGCAGACCAGTTATGTGCATACCTACTTATAGGTCATGGAAAACAGAGCTTCTTAGTGAACCCAGCAGTTTGTTAATAAAATTAGTTTAGTATTGCAGAAAATGTGCATCATCCCTAATTAGTTATTATAAGAATAATAATGTTTTATTACAGTTATTATTGTTGTATTAATTGGATGATAGTTGCAGAAATGCAGAAGAAATGAAACTTTTCAGTACTGCTGTTACCCTGCTACACATCAGGTACACCACGGTCAGGGATACGCATAGTTGGTACGCAAGTGCGTAGCCATACTCCACTGTCGTAAGTGCTACGACACGAAAATTATCACGCGCGTAAACCTTTATATGCTAATCCGTACTTCATTTGCAGTACAGAGGTTAACACGCACGATGGTTTCTTGTCAGTTCAGCTCATACGCACATCAAACACGTTACGCATTTGCGCCTTTAGAGCAACCGAGTGCCGCGCATATCGCCGTTGAAGGCGAATGCGCACTTGTGTACCAGTAATGCGCATCACTGACCATGATCGTCCTCGCATGTTATGACGCGTGAGACTGAGGCTGCACACTTTCCCATGATTCCCTGCTCTTCCTGTCACACGTTATTGAAGTCTTCCATTCAGCCCGTTGCCTCCATACCCAAGCGTTATAATCTGAATATTCTTTTTGTTGGTGTGGGGTTTTCCTTCGACTGTATTCAGCTTATATTGTGCTTAAAATTTACAGTGCAGCTATTTTTGGTGGTTGTGGTTTTTGGTAATGGTCGGGTGTAGACTCCTGTCAGTAGTGAGATGTTTTGGTGGAGGTGAGTGGTCTGACGGTTGTCTCTCTCCATTCTTGCCGGAGTACGACTCTGTTCATTGCATGAGTCACCGTGCATCGGCCCCCATGTTTGTCCTAGAGACGCGTACGAGTGCCGATTGCCGCCGTCTGTCCAGCCGCTCGGCTTGGGTGTCGGGAATCGTTCCGCCGGCATGAGATGTGTCGTCATTAAACTTCCGGTTTTGTTCCCCACCAGCCATCTGAAGACCCCCTCCTACATGTATAAACATGAACGAAGGTAAAGAAAAAAAGAGAAGAACTCAGAAATTAAATGAAGCCCCGTTGCTGATACTCACGTGTGATTCCTCTGATGTTTGTCACGCTGATTTGGGGAAATTGCAAATTGGCTTTGCTGGGTTTCTATGCTGTTTGAAAATCATTCCAATTGTTTGTGTTTTTTTTTTTTCTTTTTGAGAAAAATTGATTTTAATTTTGGGTGATTTTTCTGCTGCGGGGGCCCATTCACTTCCCTCCCTCCCTACATGCTTTACATCGTGGCTGTAGCTCAGTCCCTTATGTCTGCTCGCCTGTCCACAGATTGCTGCTGTTGTACCTCTGTCGTACAAGCACCTGAGGGAGCAGGAGTAAGGAGCCTTGAGGGGCCCAATCGAAGTGGGCCCCTCCCCAGCTGAGCGACGCCTCCTCACTGACTACCTGCCTGCACCCCCCCCCGCCCCAAGGACACTGTGCCCCCTCATTGCACTGTTCACCTCCAGACACATTCACGCACACGCACACAGTTAGTCAGAAGTTTACATACCCTTAGCTTGGAGTCACCAGAACTCATTCCCTAACCACTCTGCATTCGGCTTCGCACTTGTACACTTCTGGCTCACTGGAATTGTGACACAGTCAATTAATTAGAAGGGAAATTTTCTGTAAACGATTGTTGGAAAAAACGGCATGCACAAAGCATACGCCCTAACCCGCTTGCAAAGATTATGGTTTGCCATTATGAAATCTGTGGAGTGGTTAAAAAATTAGGTTAAGCGACTTCAGCCTTAGTGTATATAAACTATAATCTCAGTGTGTCCAGCTATATATATATATAACACACACACACACACACACACACACACACACACACACACACACACACTTATTATCCCAGAAGAAATTGTTTTATATACTGTAAATATATAAACTCTAGTTCCAAGGTGAGAGTGTTACTCTCTGGAATGTGCCTTTTCATATTTTTGTTACTGTTTTTATGCAATTGAGTCTGTCTAGGCTGCCCGTACAGTGGATGTTTGCTGCAGCGTTTACACGTCGCCCTGTCGCCTGTCGCTGCCACTAGCCCATGGTCTTGGGGGATGACTGGCCCTGAAAACTTCTGTTCCCTTTCTGTTCTTTCATTTCCAAACTCATTACCAGGGCCTTCTATGAGAATGTTTTTTTTTTTTTTTTTTGAGAGGACACAACAGTGCCATCCAGTGGCCACAGGGCACCACTGCAATCACAAAGACTCCATAATCCTGAGACTGCGGCTCTGTCTGTGTCCCTTTGCCCTGTGGAGCTCACTGCTTCCCGAGCTGCATGTTGTAAGTGCATGACGGACAGAGTCAAAAGGCACGAAATGACTGGGAAAGGAGAGCTTGGAACATGGAAAAAGTAACATGTGACATGGAAAAAGTAAAAGGGGAAAAAAAAGCATCCATTGTTCGCTCCAGCACTGATTTCAGGATTTCAGAGCAGAATCCTTGTTACGTCGGTTGATTAATTTTGCGATTCCCTTTGTTATGGTTCAGTGTTTGTATATAAAGTTAATGTATCATTCCATTTAGGCAAGCAATGATTATAAGAATATTTAGATATATATATGTTTATTTATTCTGGGTGCCAAAAATATCTTTCCGAGCAGCCTACTTCTAAATGTTTGAATTGTCCAAAGTGCTGAGTACTCTGTGGACCAGAGTCGACGTGAATTCATACCACAGGTGAAATCACAAGTTAATCACTGTAACCCATTTGTGTCTGGACAGCCAGTCTGCCCCCTACAGTCCATTTGTGTCATATGTTACGACTGCAGCATTCCGTTCTAAATGGCAAACAGCTGCACATGTTACCACTACATTGACCTAAGTGCACAATCTCAGAAGCTCCCTCAGCTTAATTCTGAGCAGCCATACGACTAAAGTGCTACGTCTTCTGCTAAATGTCCATTTCAGGTCAGCTCCGACTAATGGCCACTGTGAACCTGGTTACTGACTCATCATTCCGCTTACCGGAGTCCCCTTGCCCTTGATCCCTCCTGAACACTCCTGCGTTCTCTGGAACGGTGACTCGCGCTATTTTGTCTATAATCCGGCGTTAAGTGCTTCATACATTCCATTTCTACATGTCATCGGAACCCCGTTTAGATACTGTGGAATGCATTTCGATTTTTAAAACTTGTAATTCTCTTTGAAAAGTTTATTGTAATGTGATACTTTACTTGCAAATGTTATATTTTTACTACATTTTTAACGATGAGAATGATTCTTGAGCATTTGCCAGCTTCGATGAGTCTGACTGGAACGGGCCGATCGTTTCTCCTCCCTTGTCAGTGTCTTGTCCTCCTGTGACACGTAGCCTCTGGCTCCCTGACTAGGCCAAGGTCCTGAGCGTTTATGCCCAAAGTCTTCAGTCCACTGACTAGTGATGTAAGCAAACTAGCAATGTCATTTGCGTGTGACAAGCAAAAACAAGATATGGACTTTGCACTCCAGTTAAATTGCACTTGCAGTCACCAGCAATTTTCAGGGTCATTTGCCTGTTCCTGGTCACATGACCTAGGTGGCATCCCTGTGTGTGGAGGGGGGGCACTGGGCATATAGGCTACCTGCTTTATTAAAAATAAAATATTAACATTTTAAGTAACGTTATGGATACTGTTTTCAGTGGTTCAACTTCTTTAGTCCTCTCCTTTGCTTGACTACAATGCCCGTTACGCTGTGTTGCAATGCAAGGTTTTACCAGCGACTTTTTGTATAAAAATGAATATGGTGAGGTGGCAGTGATTCCCTCCAACAGGTGGAAGCACAGCTTTGCCAGCAAAGGCCCCACGTGCCTCTCCCAGGGCATTACGTTGTCCATCTGAATGTGAATCCTAAAGATCAGCCAGTTTGAGGTCTTCATCTAATAAAGAATCAGTACAAACGTTTTGCGTATTTTTCCCTGCTGTAGAATGGTGATGTGTGTATGCAGAGACAAAAGGATTGTTTTAAGATTCAGTTCATAATTGGGGGAAAAAAAAAATGAGAATTGAGTTCCTGATGCAAAGCCACAGAACACTGCTCTTTTTTTTGTTTTGCTTTTTTTTTTTTTACTAGAAATAAACGCTAGTGGCCAAAATTTGAGAAACATAGCATTTTGGCCATTACACTTTAATTACTGCTATACAAATATTGGTGGCATTGTTTATAAATGAAGAATGTTTATAAATATCATACACTGGACAGTTATATAAGTAGCTGGTACAACAGTTGAATAAAGTTCTGCAGTCTCTAAAAACTGGAAGGGTTCCCACAGTTTTGGCCACTAGAATATTAATTTCGAGACTCATATTAAACCTGCACCACCAAATGAAAATCTCCAGACACAAAATTCTCATTTATAGAAGTATTTTGCAATTGTTCTACAATTCATTTAGAATAATGGTATAAATGATGAAACGACCATGAATTTTTGGTTCTTTGCTATGCTTATGAAAAACTCTCGTGCTGATGAAGGCCGTTTGCTAAGTGTGGCGCCCTCTACTGGTGCTATTAAGAAGCTCTTCTAGGGAATAATGCGGTACCTATAGCAGCACCAGAGGAGAACACCTGCATTCCGGAATAGGTAGTTCCTTTGCACATGTTCTGTTATCTGTGCTTACTTGGTATTTTTTTGTAAATATCTACCCAAGTCTCTATTAAGTCTCTTAACAAAAGAATAATGTTGCAAATCACATGCAAGTTTCCAGTAAAGCACGATAACTGGCGACAGAAACGAGGGGATGCTGGACCTGCCTTCAGAGCATGACGGAAGGGGATTTATTTTCGCTGAGCATGCAGCGTCTCCAAGAATGCTGAGCTGTTCACATCCAGTCGGGGTGCCCTGGGCAGCTATCCAGTTGGTCTGTAATGTAAAATTCCTCCCCTCTGTGTAAATGTCCAGCTATAGGGTAAGTTGCAGTACACTTGTTAGCCCACTCCAGGAGGGCCCAGCTTTCCAAGTTGATGCATCAGTAACAATCTAAATAATTGCTTCAATAAAAACCAACAACTTGTAAATAAGAGAGAATCTGAATCGGTGTAGATACAACATAATTGAAGTTTACGACAGCCGTTACCTTAATCCTTTTGAAGGTATGTTATTGTACCTTGGAAATGATGAAAGGGCAAATCAATAAGGCTTTTTTCAAGGAAGAAAATATATATATATTTATATTTATTAGGGCTGTCGAAATTAACGGGTTAACGTGGATTAATTCATCATCATGATTAATCTGATTGAAATTAACGCAATTAACCTTTCTGCCCTGCAGAATGACTCAAAATCCCGGAAATGTCTCCCTCAACCCATTTTTGGCAGTTTTGGTGCGTTCCATTTGCCCTGGGAACTCGCATTCCAAGTTTTGAAGCTGGAAGTGACGACATGTGTGCTCCCTTTTCTCAGAGATCCAAGAAATATGTCAGAGCAGCACAGGGGATCCTGAGTTCAGAATCCAAGATGGCTGCAACCTTTATCAACAGAAGGGAAAGGTGTAGTTTTATCCTGTCTATGCACTACTTCTCATTTGTGGCTCATTAAATCGGTCGCACACACTATACTGTCCAACTTATCTGTGGACATGGTGCGACAGAGTTTTATACATAAAGCACGGCGCGTAATGTGTTAACTGATATTGCTAACAATAAACAAAGATAAAGACCATTTAAACTGAGGTACCTTTGGTTTCAAAGAAGACATCAGCTCTGTCTTTAGAGCATTGACATTCACTTTGTGTTGGAATTCCATTTATTGATATCTGAATCTGATGTGCACTTGCCCTCTCTTGATTGTGCCCCAATAAAGTGAATCACAGCCTCTTGTCTGCCTCATCCCAGATCACTTGGAGGCTTAATACACTGTCTGCTTGCCTCGTTCCTCTCAGAATATCTCCGAGTTTTTGATAAATATTTGCTATTTTTCTGCTCGTTATGGCTGGAAGGCCACAGCCAACAATTGAACAGAGGGCTCAAATCGGAATTTTGAGTATAGAAGGGTTCTCTCATTAGCAAATAGCCAGCAAAGTTAAATATTGCTAAGCATGGAGTGACCTACTGTTTACCGAGGAAAAAGGCTGACAGGAAGCAACAGTGACCGGAAACAGTTTGGGGTAAGAAAAGGGACATCAAAGGCTGAAGATCAACACTTAGGTGTGGCGCGCAAAAGAAATTGGAAGGCGACTGTAATGGTCTGAGGGCTGCGATTAACGTAAACGGAGGGAAACCGGTATCTCAATACAGCCAAGCAAAGACTGAGCGCAGCTCGACTGCGCGGTTGAGTTGCTGCCAGAAATCCTTCACTTCATGGTGTTGACAAGGAAATGAGGCTGCTGTAGGCTAAACAGCACAAACACTGGAGTATTCAGGCCTTCAGTGCACTTAAAAACCCAGTTACATTTGTTTTAGGTGATTGTGTTTGTTCCTTTTAATAACGAAAGCACAGTTGCCTGGTTGCATGATAACTTGCTGGGCCGTTCCCACGCTGTGACAAAGAACAATTCCACAGCATTTGGAATAAAACGCACCTGATCTGATCTACGAGGCTAGTGTTTTAGCATAAATGCAGTCAGAAGGCAGGAACACACGGCAAAGCTTTGTTAGCATTCCCACAGCTTTATAAAGTATCTTCAGAACACCATGCTAGGGATAGTGTACAGATCGCTTACAGCATGCTTTTATTCTGTTTTAATTTACCTGCTTCTTCAGATGACAAAAGTACCCTTTTCCCTAATTTTATAGGCATGGCGTAAAATATGACTCACGGTAAATTACATAAAAAATACATTCATTAGCATAGGAAATGCTTTTCCCATCAAAACACATTTACCATTTTTTAAAAAGGGATATTTCGACACATCAGGTCTGGTTAAGTGAATTTCATGAGTACGAAAGTAGAGTCCCTAGAAGTAGGACAGCCAAAATTGAGGTTGCAAACTAATGTCCTTCGCCAGTGATTTGTTTTTACTAAACAAACCTGCTCCCAGCTGACGCAAAACCCGAACCGGCCGGAGAACCCACGTAATTATTACTTAGAGCCAATGAACGGAACTGCGCGTGCTTCTGCTCCACATATCACATTAAAGGATCATAATGCCATGATGCACGTCTTACATTGATGTTAGTTTTTAAAACTAGTGTCGTTCGTGTCAGTTTACCATGATTCTCTTTTTAGGAGTTTTGAGGATATACATTCTAGTTACGTGGGTATGCTGTCCATGGTGCTGATTGTAGCCATTCGCTGCCACTTAATATAAATTTTTAAAACGCAAAACCTGCTCACGCATTTTAATTAAGTGTATAACCATCAGAAGGTCTTAAAATAGGTTTCCAATATATAGGCTGGCTTGGGTGGATTTACACTAGCTCAAGACTCTTCGGCAGTGTAACGCTGCACTAATTATATAAAAAAAAAATGAGGTGGCCGATGACGATGCTGAAGGAGCCCGTCGCCGGATAGGCGCTCGTCGGCACTGCTGCCATCCTACCCGCGGCAGCTGCATCATCGGCGCTGCGGCTGCACCCCCTGCATACAGTCCGAGGGCGGAGAGGAGGGGAAACAGCCCCCAAAACAATGGCGGAGGCGAACCCCCTGAGAGGCTTCCCCAAGATGCGCAGGACCGCGGTAAGGTCTTTCAGCACTGTTGGCTTCTGCACTCGGGACTTCGTGCAAGTTGACAGGGGCTGGGAAATGCTGCATAGCGCCGGGCGGCGCGGCGCGGCGCGGCGCTGCGCTGCGGCGTGAAGCTCCGCCGCGGCTCAGTCCCGCGATCGGGACATAAAACGGAGCCGGGTGGCGCAGACTCGCGACTCCCGTCTGTCAGTGCATTTCAGCATCTCCGTATGGAAATGAAATGTCACGGGCAGGGTGAGAGCCTGCCGAAGGCGTGTGCTTTTTGGCAGGGCAAACCAATGTCAAACGTTGGTTACGGACAGGGGCTATTATAAAACAAACTCTCCTAAGTCTTTACAAATTATTCTGCATCTTGCAGATACACGGCAAGGTAAAGGGACCCAAGCTAATTCAGTATTTAATTCCTTAATTGTTTCATCTTATCTTGGAATTCAGTAGTATGCATGGAATTCCCGTGCTGATTAGCACTGGATCACTAAAACTGTCAGGGTCCGTTCTGCGATCTCCGTCACCCTGTCTGCGGTATTTCTCTAGCATTATCAGTCAGCTCAGTCAGCCTGACTATCGTTACAGCCAGAAAAGCTGTGTAGTCTGGGAGCTTAAAAGCTTGCGTCCGTCACTGGATAGACAGGGCTCTGCTTTCACACTGAGGTGCTCTGATCAATTCGCCAGGGGCATCTCAGACTAACTCCACCACACCCCTGTGCTGCACTGCAAGGTGGCTCAGACAGCAATGGGGGAGGGTGTAACGACAGGTCAGGACAGGCTGGCCTCCTGAAAGCAGGCCCATGCCCAGAAATGAATTTCGGGGGGTGTCCAGCAAATTTCGAGCAGAGATCATACTGGTTATTTTACTACCTGTCTAAATGCCAGGTTGGGACCAAATCAATTTTGTGGGGGCCGTTGTTTTGGTTTCAGCCTGACTCTTGAGCATGGTTGTGGAATGAGGTGCTCTTAGATGGGGTTTCGGGGCGTGACGGGTGGATTGTCTTGGATGTTCTGCAATCAGAGGAAAACAAATCTGACCCAGATACCTTTGCTTCTATAGGCAGCGTGTGACATGACTGTTGTGTGCGAGTCATTGCTTGTGATTGGCTGGAAAAAATTTGTTTGGTTTGTGGCATAGATGGAGCTATAATTTTTAGTTTTGTTCAATGTCAAAATTATAAGCTGTCCTATAATCAACCCCCATGAAAAACTATACTTTTGGTCATTTTTTTTCCTCGCGAGGCGCATTCTCTTGCAGAGATGCCCGCCTGGATGTAGCGTCCCTCTCAGGTGCATCTGTTAATTAAGGCAGCTAGGGGGAGGGTTCTAAGCGCAGCCTTTGGTGCCTCCTGATCCGAACAGGTCTCCTTTCCTGGGAACCTCCACCTGGTGCTGGTGTTGCAGCCCACCAGCAACCTTCAGCCCACCCCCACAGACATTGGGTTCCGCTTCAGCCAGGAGGACTTCACGCTCAAGATGCCTGTGAGTGAGACCCATCCTTAGCCATCTCTATGCTGGGCAGATCCATCCATCCATCCATCATCCTGGAGGGCTGATATCCAGCAGCTTTTCCATCCTACCTGGTGTCTGAAGAACCTCACCTGACCTCAGGCAGATAGTAGCTCATCAGGTAGGATAGAAAACCTGCTGGATGCCAGCACTCCAGGGTCAGGGCTGCCTACCTCTGTTCTAAGCCCTTATCCTAGTGGGGGTCATGGGGGGGGTCGAGGTCATAAGACTCTCTTTTCATTTTTCCTGAAAATGCATCTAAAAAAAACGATGTCTTCTTATATTTGGGGTCTATACAAAAAAAAAAACAGGAATAGATGCCACCAAATATGATATTTGTGACGAGTGACTGATTTACCATAATATAGCTTTGCCATAACTTTCCCTGTGCGAGTGAGTCGAAGCGTGTGTCACACCAGATGCAAGAGAGCTGGCGAACCTGGAGAGCGTGTGCTTAGCGTGGCAACGCGTGTGCTTAGCGTGCATCACCGAGTGTCACAGACACAGTTGGCTTCCATAGCTGTGCTGCTAGCATTGCACTGGTGGGGTCTGTTAATAAAGGCAGTAACATTCATTTTGCAAGAGCTGTCATCATTTATTAATTTGGCTCAATCTTTCTCTGCAATACGTTTTTTACTCTTTTCACGTGGGTCTGCTGCATTGAAAACGTTCAGCATCCTCAAGGGCTGTAGAGTTTGTAATATTCATTACCTACTGCTCCCCCCAAAAAAAAAAACAATACATTTATCTGTAATGTTTCCCGTTTAATAGGCGTATTGTAATCCTACTGCCAGCGACTGCTTTTTAAACTGTGGTTGTTGGTTAACTTATTAAACGTTCTTGTCAAATAGATTTTTTTATAAATGGTAAGATTTGGTATTCCAAAACCATATTTTTATTTAAAAATAGTTTCCAAAAAGTGGGGGGGTGTATTATATTCAGGCCATTATGATATTAGTTTACAGGTGTACAACCAGCTTATTGCATTACCCCCAACAGACCTGTCTGTATTTCATTGTACAGATTATACATCACATTAAAGGTGGGAATGGTTTTGAAATGATTTATGTGGTCTTATTTTTTTACATCACAAAACCTGGCCTTTTAACAGGGAGTGTGTACACTTTTTATATCTACTGTACCTACAGATTTGACTTAGACAGACAGGAACAGATCTTTTTTGTAACCTGGGGGCTGCCTGTACTCATATAAATTGAGCTACATACAGCAGGCACAGGAATGGACTGAGATCCTTTCTGAGAGTCCCATGAGGTCAATTCTGGGTAGAAATTGGGATGTACAGTAGCTCATAAAATGTCCGAAATGTACAAGTTTGTTTGTGTGTTGCCTGGGAAAAGCTGTGCAAGAACAAACGTTCAACGTATTCACATGTTCTACCAGGCTGCTGTAAGACGGAAATGTGATATGTTCATGCTACTTGAGATTATTACTTCGGACAAGTACTTTCACTCTTCTTGGGATTAGTATGTTCACGTTACTCTGGATTACTACCTGAAGCAATACTTTCATGCCATACTTGTATGGTACTTGGGATAGTATGTTTAGTATGTTTGGGTTTTTTTCATTTGAATATACGATGTATTTAGTTTTTTGTCCTGATTATGTAGCACTGTGTAATGAGGGTATCTGATGAATGTGCATGAGTTTTTAACTATGAGTACTGTATTCATGATACTTGGGGTATCGCTGCCACTCGTCGCCCTCAGGTGGTGATGCTGAGCTCCGTCAGCGACCTGCTGCGCTACATCGAGGATAACCAGCTGAGCTCAGAGTTCAGTGGTGTGCTGGAGTACTGCAACAGCGACTGGATTGTTCTGCGCACGGTAACAGACCGACAGTCCTGCCAAGGATGATGCCAGACACATCTAATACTGAGTCCTGTAATGGGGCACTAATGTACTCAATATCATATACTCAGACTGTAATGGGGCACTGATGTACTCAATATCATATACTCAGACTGTAATGGGGCACTGATGCACTCCATATCATAACCTGTAATTGCAGTCTACACACTGGAGTCAGTCAGAACTATCGGACCCAGGCATAATAGTTCTGTTACTAGTATTAGTCTTTTCATGTAAAAATATCCTTCCTAATATTTGTTTTCCAATTCAGTTAGCCTTGTTTCTGCGTATCATACTCAACTTCATGCCTCTGTTCACCACAGTTATTTGGACACCTGCTGGCATGTTTGAAGTTGCTTTCTGTATGTTTAGCATAAAACAACCAGCACAGTTTAAGTATAAGCAGTATGAGTAGGCTAATAATGTGCATCCCGGGAGAGGAGGTGTTTATAAGTCATGTTTGAATCTCCCTCCCTCACTCTGGCTCCACCTATAGGCCATCGAGAGCTTTGCAGTGACGGTGAAGGAGATTGCTCAGATGCTGCAGACGTTTGGCACGGAGCTGGCTGAGACAGAGCTGCCAGAGGAGGGAAATGCCATCGACTACCTTCTCATGGCGCACACTGACAAGTACAGGCAGCTCAAGGTATCGTTTTTCTTTTCTTTTCTGACTTTGTGACTTTTAAGTTACCACAGGCAGGAAAACATTACAGAAATGTTACGGATCAAGCGGGTAGCCAGGTAGTTAAATGTTTTATTCCACCACAAAAAGCCAAATTCCCCCAAACTAAACATGCTGAAAGGAATTTATTGGCAGAGATGAATAGTTCAGGTCCAGAAAGTACAAATCCAAAGATTTTATTTCAACCAACCAGTTAAGTATAACAAGTCACATTCACAGAGTACTCAGAGTACTCAACTGGTTGGTTGAAACAAAATCTTTGGATTTGTACTTTCTGAACCTGAACTATTCACCTTATGGATAGGGCTGCCGTGCACCCACAATATTTACTTCTGGCTACAGGACTGACTACAGGATTGTGTAACAGGCAACTCAATCATCTGCACGTTTTATTATTTCAGTTTCTGTGCAATAATTAACAGTACATTTGATACATGCTAAAAAGGGTTTCTTACAGGATGACATAAGGTCAGTGCTGAGGCAGGGTCGTCAGTTGCTCTCGAACTTGGAGGCATCTAAAACAGCACCGGACGACTCAGAGGGACAGAGGGACATCAGTCAGGACTGGGACAGGGTGCAGAGGTACATTGCCTCAAAGGAAACAAAATCAGTTCCGTAATGGTTCCTAGATAAGATTTTAACAACTCTGAGCTATTAAAGTTCTCCCCAAACTACCTTGATGGGCCGAATGGCCCCCGATTGTTTGTACATTTCTTATGTTCTTATGTGAGATACTTGAGTGCTGAAGCAGTCTGGCTCCTGCTAGGTTGCTGGCCCAACTGCGGGACATGGAGACGGCTTTTGACGGCTTTTTCGAGAAGCATCACCTGAAGCTGAAACAGTACCTGCAGCTGCTGAGATATGAACAGAGCTTTCATGAGGTAAACGCCCTTAGCTCAGCAGGTGGGAAAAGTCCGACGAGATAGATTCACCAGATAATGTCCTCTAGTTGCCATAGAGACTGGTGACCACAAAGTGAATAAGGAACTACTGTTTTTCTTTGATAAATCTACTCATATAAACAGGGAGATCATCAAGCCCCTAGTCCTTATACCACCTGTGAGATGTATTCTAAGTTTATTCATAATGGGGTTATAAGTGCTATGTTTTTATTGGGATCCTCAACATATGGGATATGGGCAACGTGTCCATGATGAGACTCGTCTCTATCCGTGGCGAAATATTTTGTTTATTTGGTGGGTACACATGACGCAGACATAGTACTGATATTCTTGGCATTAGCGCGAAGGACGTGTGGCTCACATAATGATGAGATTTCATTAACCGAGGTGCTCGCTTGTATCCTGTGATTTCGGCCACCAGATGGAGTCCTCTCTGCAGCAGATGATAGCACAGGAGAAGGAGATCGCTTGCGTGGGGTCTACAGTAGCCCAAACCGAGCAGCTGATTAAAGAGCTGGACACTCTGGACAAGCAAGCCCAGGTCTGTCTTCCATGGACTGCTTCATGTCCAACAGTGTGCGCTAATGTTACGTTATTAAATTTACATTTTTATGATGTTCTACCTTCTTAAATGGTAGACATGGCAGGACGACAAATTAGAAATTATATGTCATATATATGTAAGTATTTTTCGTTTATATATATATATATATAAATGAGAATAAACATTTAACATAAAACATTTATAATCCATTTTGAAGGAGCCCTATTGTGCCTATTTTCTCTTCTCATAATTTTATTTTTGCAATGTACTCCATTGCTATTTACTTTATGTGAAACACTTTGTGAGAGCTTTAAGACCCGCCCCCGATGAGCCCAGTGTGCTCTGATTGGTCAGCTTGCCAAATTGGTCAGTTTTCCCTGCACCTTTCACCCCTACCTTGCAGTCTGCAGACAGATCCGTGCAGGTAGGCGGCCAATAAGGATTGTGTCACGAGGTGACCTCATCATCTCACGGAAGTAAGGGCTGGCATTTTAGGCAGATTACAGAACCTGTGGTGAGAGTTACTCCTTTCACCATGTACATTGGGCCTTAAGATTTTGCAAACTGTTTACATGCACATACAGCTATATAATACACTAAAGGTTAGGGAAAAACTGGGAAAGCATGATTGGGCCCCTTCAAAAGTATTAAGCATTAATCATTCTTAATTGAGATAATGATAAACTATAAGGATTATGGGATTACTAGGGGTAACATAAAACAGTATCATTCGTTTTGTTGTCCACGTGTTGATCAGTAGTTAGCAGTAATGAGGGATGTAGCTGTAGAGTCTGGTGAGTGTCACTGGTGTAACGCAGTTATCGGTGATGAGGGATGTAGCTGTAGAGTCTGGTGAGTGTCACTGGTGTAACGCAGTTATCGGT
>JABFEA020000052.1:7244087-7259431 GCA_019775915.2 Cyphomyrus plagiostoma
AGTCTGGTGAGTGTCACTGGTGTAACGCAGATTGTTTACTCCCTTTGGCTTGTCCAGGAGGAAATGGGTCGCGCCCAGATCATCATCCTCCACGGCCACCAGTTGGCAGCCAATCACCACTACGCCCTGGCCCTGATAGTGCAGCGCTGCAATGAACTCCGCCATCACTGCGACGTGCTAACCGCCTCGCTGCGCGCTAAGCGGGCCGCCCTCGGGCGTACCCGGGACCTGCTACTCCGGCTAGAGCAGGTAATGGGCGAAGCCGTGCAGAGTGCGTGTCTGGCCACAGGCTCTGTCTGCTGGGGGCATTTTGCGATGTACCACACACATAGCGAGGGCATACGATCGGAATGCATAGGCCACTCATTTACCTGGAGAAACTAGGTAGTCGTCACATCTGAAGGAGAGACTTTACACTCTGACCCACTTAAACTTTTTTTAGATTTTAGACTCTATGTCCCCATGAGGGGAATTGTTTTGCAGAGCACTGTACATTCCAAAAGAACCCAGATCACATTTTACACCTGTCATTGTACAACAGAGAATAAAGCAGAAACATCATTATAACCCAGCAATGGAGGACAATGTAAGGGGCAGAATTGGCGCACGATGATTAAATAAAAGAATCACTGTGAAAATCATCACTTCATGACCCCTGTTAGGTAAGATCTATTGGCATGGGAAAACTGGGGAATGGTGAGGAAGCTCACAAAAGTGAAGATAAAAATGAAAATAACTAAATATCTGCATTGACTTTAAACAACTAGTCCAACCTGGACAACATTCTTGTGCATATGACCAAGTTATATGTAAACCACAATGTAACCGAACCAACCAACTAACTAAAACACAACAAACTCGTAAATATTAGTAAAATGCTGCACACACCCTTAATCTGCCGCACAAATGCGTTTGCAGCATTGAGCCTTTCCGTATACAACAAGTACACGCAATACACAAAGTGGAGAACCTTAAAACCCACATTAAAAAACTGTTGTAGGCGGGAGCTTATCCAGATAGCCGCAACCCTTCAACCACTATCTATTGTTTCTACTGATTCAAATCTTGAGATTTTAAAAGCGCAGTGTTCCATAAAAGGCTACGGCTTACCAACTCCTGCCACCATGCACATCAAGAGCTCAGCGGATCATCCTCTTAATTCTACTTCCGTTTTTTTTTTATATGTAATGAGTCTCCTGACTCAATCACACGGAACACCAATAAAAATAAAAGTCCTGAACACAAATACAAAAATGCACAGCCTTGCACCATGATACGCTGAAAATGCATGTGACAAAAGAAACAAGACTTTTAGTTCCTTCAACGATTGTTCCCATGTAGGGCTTTTATGGCTGTGGGTACAAATCAACCCTAAACAAGCAGCATCCGACACACACACACACACACACACGTGGCCCAGTGCACCAGACACAAAAGGACGCTCTTTGCCTTGCTGCTGATGTGCAGACCATGGGGTGGAGGAAGGCCTATATCTCAAACCCTCAGCGCTGCCTCAAAGCCCAAACAGGCTCTTTTCTTCTAAGCAGCTAATCACGTAATTCAGCTGAGAGCGACCATGACTCCTAGGAAGAATTGATATCTCACACCATAATGTTGTACGGCTATCGCCTTAACAGCGGTTGTGTAGGCAGGTTCAGTGCATGACTGTCTTGTAGAATGCGGTTAGCAGCATGTCCAGTGGCCGCAGACAGAGACCACAGGGGGCCTCGCTTCCCGATTCCGCCGTTCCATCCATCTGCACGCAGAGGGACTAACCCTCCGGCCCCAGTGACCCTGCGCCCACCCCCCCCCCCGTCTGTCAGTGCATCGCTGTGACTCTGTGAATCCCGTCAGCCTGCGTGTGTCTATGTCTGCCCCAGACCCTACGCTGGTGCGATGCGGGAGCCTACCTCTTGGCCAATCAGCTGGTGGATAAATGCGAGTCCAAGGATGAGGCGCAGGCAGCATTGCAGGACATTGAGAGGCTCCAGGAGGGGGCGCTCCCTCCCCTGAGCGCAGGCCCTGATATTCTCACTCTTGAATATGAGTCTATCCTCACTCCCCAGCTCCAGGTAACGCTTGTGCCCCCCCATCCCTGCGCCCCCCCCCCCCAACTACCGTGCTTGCTCATATGCCCATGGACTCAACAGCTTCTTTAATTTTTTTTCTGAGTATCAGCTGTAAACTAGCCTTAAAACAGGAGATATGCTTTTCTTACGCTGCATATCACTGACGAGAGAACACGCGTGTACAGAAACGCACACGCTCGAGGCGCGCATGAAGACACCCAGCCGAGCTTCTGGACGCGATCTTCACACCACAGACATGTTCTCGCACAGAACACGCCCCGTTTGTGATGTGTGGTCCGAAGATTGCAGCTTACTGCTTATTTCACCCTGAGAATAGTGACATTCCACACGCCTCTGACACGTAGCATCTTTAAACGCAGTCACTGTAAGGTTGCAGCGTTCAGCTCCAGCTCGGTGCGTGCTTCACACATGGCTTCCTCTGAACAGTACCCCTGGCAACAGCCATATCCATTATCCTGTGTCATGCATGTAAAATGCATTTCATTTCTTAATAAGCCTGTGAGCATCTGGTTAAACGTCAAGCAGCAAACGGTAAGATCTCCACCCTGCATTCCTTCCCATTCATTACATCGTTATCACAGTGCTTCTCTTCTGCAGAATATGTTAGTCTTTAACCTGCCTCAAGTCCTTCATTTGCCTCCGTAACTCTTCCCCTTACCATCCACTCTCTACCACCACCCCCCACCCCCCCCCCCCACACACAAGGCCCAGATTGGTGCAGCCCATGACAAGTTCTCAGCCATGCAGGGAATGATCCAGAACCGTCAGTCCAGCCTCCGCAAGCTGCTCGATAAGCAGGAGCGCCCCGTCCAGCCGGTGGCTCCCCGGCCAGAACCGCGATCCAAGTCACCTCTCTTCTCCCCCAAACACAGTAAGCGCAGTTGCATTACACTGGTGCCTTAAATGCATGTGAACCGCTGTGTGCCACTATGGAGAAATGAACCATGCATTGTGTAAATATTACAGTTGCACAAGATTAGCCACACTAAATATACATAAGGTGGTTAGAAGGTACGTGGATATTATAATAAAAATATAGCTACTTCCAAAATGCGTAATATTTGTGATGCTGTGGCTCAGCTGGTAACGCTGTTGGTGTCCCTCTGTGTGATGGGCTTTCCGTGCCTTGCACCTCACATTTACTGGGATGAGCACCAAGCTCAATCCAGGCCAGGACTCAATAAGTGGTTTGAAGATGGATGGATAGTGTATTCCTTCCCCCCTTTGCACTGGGATAGCGATATAGATTGGATATTGGGAAACGCTTTACATTAACTCCACCTTCATGATGCATTCATAGAACATTTCTAAGCAGATTTTAAGTGCAGTGGTACCTCAGAACTCGAACTTAATATGTTTGAATCTTAAAAAGTTCGAGTTCTGAATCGAATTTTCCCCATAAGAAATAATGGAAAACCAATTAATTGGTTCCCGGCCCCAAAACATTACACCTAAATATGTTTTTTTTAGCATTTAAACACAAAATGAACAGGATAAAACAAGAAGAGCATGTACTGTACTAAACACATCTAAGGACATTTATCAAAACAGTAATTTGTAAAGTAAGAAAGTAAATGTATCCAAACAATGTGCAATGTTAAAAAAAAAAAACTATGTCCTGCCCCAATTGTCCACTCCTTCCGTGTGCCACGCCCCCTCGTTAACCTCACGTGGAATCCCCATGTCATCAGGTGTTTCTGGTTACTGTCTTTATTTTTAAATGTATTTTATTATATAATAATTACTGTTACTGTATAATTGTCTAAATGTATTTTTACTGTCTAAATATATGTATTCAGCTAGTGATGCTATCACAGCTAATGCGAGGCTGAGACTGAAGTGTTACCCTTTGTTTCCGCTGAGCGACGTACCATGCATACAAGTTCTTAGGTCGGTGTTCAGGGTTCAACTTCTGAGATTCAGATTGAGTTCCAGGTCATTTTTTTTTCCGAACTGGTTGGTTCGACTTAAGAAATTTGAGTTCTAATGAGTTCCAGTACTGAGGTACCACTGTATATCATAACATGCTAACATACCTTGGCAGCTTTAATACATTAATCACAAATATTATATGTTAATAGCAATCATTATAATCATATTATCTGATATTTGTTATTAATTTTAAGGTATGTTAGGATGTTGAGGTACAGTTACATGCTGCTTATGATTTTCTGTAAATACGTTAAGATGCACTGAATGTTCTATGAATGAATTATAAAGACATTATAAAGGTGCAGTAAATGTAAAGCATTATTCTCTCTCAAAAACTGTTTACCTGAAACTGTATTACTTACAGTTTTGGTGTGTTTAAATTTTCAAATACACTGACCTACACTATTGAGAAACCAGTTACTTGCATTTTTAAAAAGTGTTTCAGAAAACGACTAATTTAAAATACTTCATATTAATAACTACAGAAGACTGCAGCACCAGAATCCTTTTGATGGAAATTCTGCCCTTTGGTGGCTGAAGCAAAGTCATGATGGAATGGGGATCGAGTTTTTTTTATGAATTTGTGAGCCCCACCTCGCAGCAACTGAGGCAAATTCATAGTGTAATGGTGATTGGGTCCCCTTAGATCTCTGTAGGCAACAGCACATCTTTGTAGGTCATTAGAGTTGTACTGTGCATTGCATCTATCACCCAACCTTGTTTTTTTTCTCTTCCTGCTTGAGACGCCTTCCTGGTTACCGAGCTTTCTGAGCACCGCATGACGAGCATTATGAATAAACCGTTTGGTTCTTGGTTTACATAATCCGTTATCCACCGTTTTGCTGCAAATTGTCACCTGAACAAAGAAGAATCATGATGAATTCCAGAATGCCTGAGAATACTAAGGGAGACTTATAAAGCTAATTGCAAACACTGCGATAATCAGGTATCCTGCTGAAAACGAGGCCTGTTCA
Source organism: Cyphomyrus plagiostoma (assembly GCA_019775915.2). Classification (NCBI taxonomy): domain Eukaryota; kingdom Metazoa; phylum Chordata; class Actinopteri; order Osteoglossiformes; family Mormyridae; genus Cyphomyrus; species Cyphomyrus plagiostoma. The sequence goes on from JABFEA020000052.1 coordinate 7,249,084, forward strand.
ACCTGCCATCACGTACAAAGGTTGTGCTTTTGAATTATTTTCTGTATAATGTAATGGTTTTTACTGGGATTAGATCCCAGTGTACATTTACCTGATTGCTTCAAACCATTCAATATGGATGTACTTTGTAATATAGTGGTGTTTTTAAGTGCAGGAAAAAAATTGTGTGTATGTGTGTATATATATATATATATATATACACACATACATACATATATACACACACACACACACACACACACACACACACACACATACAGGATAGGTTATTCTCTGTACTTTTTGTGTTATGATGGATCATTAGCAGTAATGTTTTCTGTTTTTTTTTACTCTTTGTTACATATGTCCTGTGTATAATCATATATTTTATGTTTCTTAAATTTTAGCGAAAGTCCTCAGCACTATTTTTCCATCGTCATCTATTGTGGCCAATATATACTGATCTGCATCTACCGAAGAATACAACCCTCCTGTAAAACTCATGGAGAGTGAATCATTCAGGAGCGCAAAAATGGCCTTGATCTACTCAGTCTCTGCTTACAGAATCACAGCCGGTGATACTCTCACTGACCTCTCATAGCTGTTATGGGCTTGAGCATCACTCAGCATCCTGCTTCAGAGTGACGGAGAGTCTTTCTGAACTTGACTCTTCACAGCTTGTTTTCATATAAGCAGCTCTGGGAGATGTTGGAATTCTCAGGAAACATCTTGAAGCACTATCATATTTAAGTTGCGTGTTGCACTAAGCATTTTTTGCTGCCGTGTGCAGCTCTCTGTGGAGAAGTATATGTATAGTGGTGTTGATAAATGCAGGGAATTCTGCAAGCAGCCCAGTCTATTATTCTGGGGGTTTGCTTTCCAAGATTTAGGCAGCCATGTATGGGAAGGGCTGTTAGTTGGCTCACTCTTTGGATTACAATGAAAGACAGCAGCTTTAAACGTCTTTAATGCTGTCACATCATCTCAACAGCCAATTGAACAGCCAATTAGGGGCTACCTGCTGAAAATGTTCTGTTCCCCCATGTTGACAAGGCTATCCATCCATTAGGAGGAATATTCTCCAAGCTGATTGTACTCTTATCTACAGGGTACCATAGACAACTTGTGTCTGTTGAATATTGTTACAGCCAATTATAAAATGTAATCAGTCAGGACACTGAACAATCATTTTAAATCACTCCTCCAAGCACTATTAAACTCGTCAATAGCCTGAAGGAATCAACCAGCATCACATTTTAAGAGAAACCATGGCCTTTTTCAGACTTGTGTGCAATTATTAGTATAGCAGTATATAGAATGTGCGCTGTGAAGGCTGCCTGTATCTCTGCAATGGTTAGCGAAACAGCTGATGATGAGAAACCTTGTAGCACACTAGTCATGAAGGCCGGATAGCATGTTATCAGAGTTAAGGCAGCAACCATGGTCCTCCAAGGAACCAGTAGACAATACCCGAAAACACCACTTGTGCACCTCTCTAGCCGATCTTCTGCAATTCTGGAGAACACATTGTAAAACCATTTCAGCGTTCTCCAGGCTGGCTGCAACCTTGCATGCATATACCTCCATGTTCTAGAGGTGTGGATCCTGCGTTTATCTTTGGTGGCTGCGTCATTAAGATGACATCACTTCTCACAATCAAATGATCGAGACTAATGTGTTTGGGAACATAACAAGGCTTATGTATAATGACTGTGGAATTCTGGGTATTGAGTAAAACATGGAACATGACCTATCACTGTTGTATGTCATTTTTCTTTTTAACATTTCAATGCACCTCTCCATTACTTTTTCTAAAATACCTTTCTATTTTGTTTGTTTTTTTTTTACAAACTAGATTTTTATCATTTGTATAGTTTTACTTGAGATATTTCATGCTGTCAAGAAACATTTAATTTCTGTCCTTATTTTGTACTGCAGTCAATAAATTCAGAACAAAGAACGTGACCATCCAAAGAAGCTGGTATATCTAATCACTCTTAGCTGCACAAGTTTAGCTGGAAATAGTGGGGAGTGTTCAGATTCCAGTTTTAAGGCTTGTTGATTTTTTCAGGATTTTCTCAAAGTAGGTAAGAATCCATGTTTCCAAATATATGTCCCGACCCCTGACATCTGACTGTCCATCTTCCAACCACTGTCCTGGTCAGGTTCACCGAAGGGCCCTGCAGCCCATTGGTCCGGTTCCCCGAGGGGCCCTGCAGCCCACCCCACAAGGCAGGGGTACCCTGGACAGGGGGACACCCATTGAAGCTAAAGACTCACATATTATGCATGAATTCCAGTTGCTTCTCAGCTTAACTGCGTTTATATGGAAACCGGAGAACCTGAAGGGAACCCACATGAAAATGGGAGACAATGCAGGTTCAACACAAACAGCAGGATGGTTTCTCGCAGCCCATTTCTTGTTCAGCAGCGGTACCCAATCTCTGTTTAATAATATGCTACCTCTCCACACTTAACTGTTCAACAGATTCTCTGATTTTAACTAACAGTTAAGGTAAAGAAAACCTAATCGGAGTCCGGCTACGCATTCAAATCTGCGGTGAATAATAAGATTCTCTCTCACTGGTGTGACTATTTACTTGTTTGTTTATACTGGAATGAGTATTTTAATAATACTAACCTGCAGCCACTTTATGTCCCTACATCAGGTGTTGACTTTAACTCCAGCTTAAGGTTCTCGTTTGACCTCTCTCTTCCGGGAAAGAAGGGGTCCCGGAAAGGTACCAACTCGAAGAAGGTGAGACTCACACACAGTTACGAAGCATGAACTCTAACTTCTCCTGAAGAGAATCCAGGCTGGTGGGGCATCCATTGGAGAGCAGTCCAGGGGGGAGACCTGACAAATGACATTATATTAGATCAGATGAAATCAGATCAGATTTTTTGATCCCCACTACAACCCAAAAAGCCCCCCAAGGGAATGTATCCAGAGAAACCAGTGAATCCTCCTAGAATACAGTCAGTTTCAAAACTGTTAGAATCCTTCTTCAGAGCCACCACTCTACCCTGTTGGCTTGGGATCCGTACCAGATGTTGGAAGGTTGCTGGTTCAAATCCCATGATTGCCAGGAGTGGTTCTACTCTGTTGGGTCCTTGATCAGGGCCCTTAACTTGCAATTGCTTTGTCCTGGGTATGACGTTAACCTACATCCAGACCTGCCAGGAGGCCTTCCAACTTCCAGGGGTAATTTAGGGCTTGGTGGCAGGATTGGCACTCCAGCCACCAGAAAACTCACACTGGTCCATTCGGATTGGTGTGGTGCTGAGGTACCACCCACTGCACAGCTGCACGCAGGTTCTCATCCCAGAGGTGGTTTGTTGTGTGGTGGGTGTGGCAACTCTCTCATCTCCATCTCATCAAGATGCAAATAACATTAATGCGTAAGATCAAGCCACAGACTGTGAATAACTCAGGATGGGACACCAGACCATCACAGTATTTTCCTCACTCCAAATTACCTTAGCATGTTTTTGGACTGTGGGGGGACACCATGCAACCCCTACATGCATGGAACCATGGCAGAGACTCAAAACCTGGTCCCAGTGGGGTGAGACAACAGTGGTAACCACTGCACCATCATGGCACCCTCAAGCTGAGTGCCTTATTCGATTATTTCCTGTTATCGTAGGACATTAGTCGCCAACCAGTCAATCACAAATCGACAGGTTGATAGGTCAGGCATTCCTAGTCGAGCGCATTGGCCACTTTCGCATGTCAATGCACAACAGGAACTGTGACCGTTATGCTATACAAGCAAGGGTGATGCAAAAAAAAGCTTATAACTCCAGTACAGTATAACTCCACTACAGTATAACTCCACACGTAATATCACACAAGACTGCACTGCGGCCCCAAAACCACGGATGATGAACAAGTCATTTTGTTAGTTTTTGGGGTCAATCACACAGTCCAAAAATACAGGGAAAATTGCATCGTATTCATATTTTATTTATATTGTTGATTTATCTGGCCCGCAACATGTTTATAATTCATTATTGAATTATCTGCAGACTAAAGAAGGATGTACCGTTACTCCGATAAATGCTGGCAAGTGTCACTGCTGGGACCGGTGATATTAGACAGAACTGTCAGTTACCAGGCGAATTTTCCGAAGCAGAAATATGTCACCACGAGCAAAAAAGTATTCATCAATGCACTGAATGTAACTGAGATACAAAAATAATTCCACCTGCTCGAGTTTCGGTCCACTACTTCTCTCTCTTTTCCCCGCACTTCTGTGTAACTTCCAAGTTAGGGCCAGTGCTTGTGGTCAAGCAGTCAGCAAAGTTTATCGCTACTGTATAAGCCTCACCCAGTAGTTCCTGGTTTAGCAAAAAATACGTACTCCAGAGTATGGATTAAAAAAAGGTTCAGGAACTACCTCCAAGAAACTACAATCAGGCTGAGTTCCTGTGGTGAAAACACAACAAAAGTCCCTGGTTCCTAAAAAAATGTGTCTGGTTTTGAAGAACAGTTCCTGTTGTGGGAAAGCGCTTTTTATGCCGATTATGCCAATAAACACTTTATTACGGAAAATAAGAAATGAGGCAGAAACAGCACGAAGAATTGAAGGGTCTGTTGAATCCCTTCAGGGTGGTTATCTTTCAAGCAGAAGATTGACATGGACTGAGATCATATGTGCAGTTGACTGGCCTGTTCTTTCACTGCTGGCCCTTAAGCTGTGCTGGGGAGGGCTGTGCTGTCCCCTTCTTGAAGAGGTTTGTTGCCACCAGCCACTTCCAGGTTAGCTTTCCTTGCAGGTGGTTTCTGCATGTCAGAGAGGCCATCAGCAGTTCTGTGGGCCATCCCAGCATGGCGCTGCACTGAAGTCAACATCTTGGAGGTCTTGAGGTGTCTTCTCCGCAGAGGGCATATTCCGTGATGAAGGTGACCCCTGAATGAGGTAATACCTCAACTCATGGATGGCCCATTAGATGGTCATGACCAGATTGTTCAACAGGGGTCAGTTTCTGGGAGATATCCCACACTGCGAGCCGCTGGTCCCTGAAGTCCTAGGAGAGAACGACTTCTAAGCGGATCTTCTAGTTATCTGCATACAGATGGGTGCGTTTATTGGCGCACTAGTGAGGGCCTTTTTTAAGCAGGGGAACGTGAGTTCGGGCCTTCACAGTCCACCGGACATGATCAGGCTGGATTTTCCATGTGGGTCTTAGAATGAGGTGGCTTGGGGGAAGTTGGTGACAAAGTAACGTCGTACCCAGAGAATGCTGGGTTGGCCTTTACATAATCCCAGGATGGCCTACTGTTGAGCAAATAAAAATACATCAAATATAAAATAGACATACAGACTGTAATGTGGGCGGAACAGTAGTGAAGTGGCTGCCCATCACCTCTGGGACTCGGGTTCATGTCACTGCCATGGCCCCATGTGTGTGGCGTTTACATGCTCTGTGATTGTCGTCATAGGGTTTCCTCTGGGACTCGAGTTCAAATCGTTGCTGGGTTCCTGCTGAGGCTAACTGGAGTTGCCATATTGCCCATAGGTGTAAATGTGCCCCATCCCTACCTGCCGCCCATAGCCTCTGGATTCGGCTTCAGATCCCCATCACCCCAAATAGGACAAGTGGGTACAGAAGATGGATGGATAAAATATAGTTTAAATAATGTTTTAAAATAGGAACATTGGGACAAAGAATGATATACACTTAACCCCCTAACTGGCATATAAAGGGGATCTGTAATAAATAAATAGGTGTAGTTTCAGACCAAAGTGCCACAACAGGGACTCTGAGCATCTGAGTATGTGATTCTCCAGCTAAACAAAGGCCCCATTACGCTGTGCTTTCCTACCAGATAGAGGTGATGCATGACTACCAGGAGAACCGCAACTCTCGCTCCTTCAGCTTCGATGGAGACGAGAGCCCTGACATCCTCAGCCGGTGAGCAGCACCCGACCTCATGGCCGGGCATCTCTAGCGAGATCTCATGCGCTCGTCCTCTGCTTCACTGCCTTTCCTGTTGTGCTGCTTTGGTCCTCAGTCACGTGATGAAGGAACTGATTGAGACGGAGAAAATCTACGTGGAGGAGCTGCTTGCTGTTTTGTTGGTAAGATGCACATCTCCCTGACTGAATGTGGAGCTTTTTATTTTTTTAGAGGAAATAAAATATTGAGTATAAGGTTTAAAAATGTTCCATAATTCCTGTCAAGTTTCTTGAAAGTTGAACAAACCAGTTTGACCTACAACTCAGAAGTCGAACCGTGAATGCTGATCTAATATAAATTGTACGTGCCAGGAAATGAGTCATACTACAATGCAATTCTTATTTGAATGCCTTCTTCACAGACTGGACGATTAACCGAATAAAGCAGCGCAACATTACAGTAACTAACAATAAATAAACCACTTACGTGTACTATCAGAGCGTTTATGTCATTTGTTTAAACTTTATTTTACCAGGTAAATTAACTGAAAACCAGTTCTCACTGTTTAACGTGATATTCGGGAGAAATAGCAGATTACGCATCGGAACTGCCTGTGATACAAACGTCGTGCGTGTAACTAAACTCTTCAGCCAATAAGGGCAAAGGTGTGTTGCCACGGAGGCTGTTCCAGTTTGTGCAGCCGTGTGAGAGGTTGCAATGCATCTAACCGTAATGCATTGCGTCAGGATCAGAATGTGTTGCTTTAAGCCAGCGCTGTAAGCAAGTCGAACACACCCAATGAGCGGACTGGGGAAACAAACTGAAATGCGGACTTAATACAGGGGACTTATGACAACAACCAGAAACAGCTGATCATATGGGGATCCCACACAGGGTTAATGACGGGGCGTGGCACGGAAGGAGCGGACGATCGGGGCAGGACAGGGGTATTGTTGGGATAAGATATTTATCGTTTTGGAAGCCATTAAGAAAAAAAAAATTCTTGCTTTATCCTGTTCATTTTGTGTTTAAAGGCTAAAAAAAAATAATAGGTGTAGTTTTGGGGGACCAGGAACCAATTAATTGGCTTTCCATTATTTCTTATGGGTAAAATTCAATCAGAACTCGAACTTTTTAGGATTCGATCCGGAGTCCAGAACGGATTAATACCTTCGAGAACTGAGGTACCACTGCATAATGCTGTCATTCTAACAGGTCCCCTTTCTGGTTTTATTACCCAGAATGAGCAAAACATCACATGTCAGAATGAGCAAAATGTCCACGCGTCAGAATGACTGTGTGTGAATTCTATGGATTCTATGTATTGTAATTCTGTCTTTGGGTTCTGATGCTCAGTGCATGTATGTTTCAACCCATGGTATTGGGCTCCAGGGGTACAGGGCTGAAATGGACAACCCAGCCCTCTCAGGCCTTCTTCCTCCCATGGTACGAGACCAGAAGGAAGTCCTCTTTGGAAATATGCCTGAGATCTACAAGTTCCATAGCAGGCAAGGCAGCTGAGTACTCAGGACAATGAGCCACCGACACCATAAGTACCCTGATGTCCTGTTCACCTATTCATGGTCGCGCTACGTTTACCTTTAGCGCTGCATTCATGAGTAATCTTCTTGAAGCACAATACTGATGCCCATAGTGTGTCCTCCTATAGCCTGATGTCCTCTCCGGGGATGTACCCCTGCCGTGTGGCCTGCGCTACCCTGGTTAGGAGCCTGTCCACCCTCTTTGTGACCTCGTACTGGGCTGGCAAGCTGGATTATGGAAAGGAACATCTAAATTTTAAATAGAAAAAAATAGCATGAACCCAAAAATACCATAGACTCACATAAGCCTTGTTATGTTCCCAAAATCATCATCTGATCTTAAGTTATAGACACCAAAGTTAAATACAGATTCTGTATCTCCAAACCTGCACGTGTGTTTGCAGCCAGTTTGATGATTGTTTTCCAGTATGTTATGGACCATTGTAGATGATCAGCTGCTGGGTACGTTGGTTCTTCCCAGTTCAGTCCAAGTGACTGTGTGTGTATCCAGGGAATCGGCTGTGCTGTACTTACTGGATTAGGGGGCAGGCTTGCTGTGACCCTATACTGGGTAAACATTTACAAAAAAAATGGATGGCGTATGTTTGAGAATCATTCACTACAATGTATTTGGCATACACATGAAGGAAGACACAGACAGGGTGTTTGCTGGTAGTACAGGCCAAGTTAGACAAAAATCGTTAATTCCAAGTTTCTGGACAGAAGCCACACAGTGTTAGTGTCACCGTGACCCCATGACCATCCCCTGAACCCCGGTGAACCCCTCTCCTCCACAGGATCTTCCTGCAGGACCTGGAAGCATGCTTGGAGAACCCAGAGACCGTAGGGGCCTGCTTCCTAGAAAGGGTGAGGTACAATATGAATTCAGGGAGATCGTGCAGCAAACCCGCCTCATCCTGATAATGATTAACTGCATAAAGGCATTTTTTGGGCCTGAGAAAGATATGGAAACTTGTCCTTTGACGTCCACCGATAGCAGTACTGTAGTGTAAGCACTGTGTCTGATGCAGCCCTCATGTACTCATCCATGTGACAATGCAGAGATACCTGTAATCTGTATGTGATGATGTATCGGCGATATCATTAACAAGCAAAATGATTGGGACCACAACATTTCTGAGGTGTGGAGGAAGTACTTAAAAATAAGCAGTTCTTAATTATTGTAATTTGTTATCGTGATATATGTACAGGCATATAATGTGTTCACATTATTTTTGATATTTAAAAAGTTTGCAGTTTAAAAACAGGTCTACCCCCCCCCCCTCGATCCCCCGACACACTTCTCCATTTTTTTTGTCATCTGTGCCTCCGCTCCATCCCTCCCCCACAGTCAGAATCAGTGTCGCCAACTTAGCAATATTTTTGCTAGATTTAGCAACTTTGCAGGCTACTGACTACTTTTCAAAAAGCAACTAGCAGCAAATGTAATGCCTTATAAAACTTAATTTGCAGTTTTGACTAACTTTTATGGCTGTCGCAATCACGAACAGAGATCAGTGATTTGTACAAATTTCACGTATCCTTATGTTTATTAATTTCGTTAGCGGGCCACACCACATGCGCCTGGTTTGGTAAATCATGGGAGCGATAAGCACTGAAGCGGCGGTGAAGAAAGGGACAGATCAGCAGCACAACATCTTTTAAAGAAGAGACATGTGTATTTTATTAGCTTAAGGTCCGACTGGTTTATGAAACTTAGGATACGCCGAATTTCAACAGACCATTAACTTTTTGGCATTACAATATACTGTACATCTCATTAATATTTTAAACACAATGCGATACCAAATTGTGGGTGTAAGGAAACCTCCACATAGTAGTAAAAAGGACAAGCGTTTTACCCGTCATCTAAAGCTGTGATTATTTCGCATGTACCATATCATCGTGATCACATAACGTGATCGTGACAGCCCTACTTTCGATGTCACTCAAAGGCTCACCTGCAAACATTTCCCCTCCAAATGGCAAAAGTTAAAAACAGACTGGCTTCCTTATTATGAATGACTGCTAACTAGTCTTTAGCTAGCCGACGTTACTGCAACATGAGGTTGCTTTTAGTGCAGTTTTGTGAATGAAACTCAATAGCAGTTACTTGCCCTCTTCGATTTGTCGTCACACCATGACATCAGAATGTCATTTAGCAACCCCTAGCCAGAAATTGTCGTGCCTGTAGCAACTTCCCCTGAAAATTAGTCGGCAATGCTAATTTGAATACCTCTGCATTGATAGAAGGTAATCACTGCAGAAGGTTCATGTGTAGTACCTTAAATAAGTACTGAGAAGAAAAGTCTATAAGAACTATGAATCAGATTAAATGTGGAGTAATCTGCCTGCAGCAGACAAAGTATTTAGGTAGCTAGCCTTCGGATTAGTTTAATTTCAAAATACACTTTTGATAGGCCTGGGCAGTGTAAAGATAATACTGTAGACTGCAGGATTTTGAGTTTACTAGTACAATGCGAAAATTTTATTGTGACACACCTCCCCCCTGCTCCGCTAATTTTATCACCAAGATATCAGAACTCCAAAAATACATTTGAAAATACCAGAATAGCGCTGTACAAAGTACTGTGCTTTCACAAAATTCATGTTTTGCTTTTTTACTGTCTTGTGGAGTAAAATAGCTGCACATAAAGGTGTGTGTTCATTCTCCCGCACTCAACCAAGTGCACCTACCACTCTCTCTATATGTATTAAGACTGACTTGCAGGGAGCTGTAGTTCTCAGTCTGGAGTGAAAAGAGCAGGCAGAACGGTAGGCAGTCCCTAACCTAACACTGACATTTAGATTCTGGTAGTAGTTCATGTCCTGCTCCCTATAATAATAATGCTGACATTTAAAACCGTGTTTTTAGGATTTGTAGCAGGTTGGTACAAATTGGCCACCGTATTGGTGAGTAC